>CATIWM010318923.1:0-68102 GCA_949671775.1 Mallotus repandus | reverse complement strand
AGTATTAACCTTTAGCACTTGCATCAATCTTCAAAGAGCAAGAAGATTTTTTTTTTTTTTTTATATAAAGCATCTTAGCACTAGCATCAGACGATGCACTTGGACATCCCAGCTAGGCTGGCACCTCCTTAGCATATGCATCACACACCATGACTAAGAATTTTATTAATAAAGAAAAGAAATACAACTATAAGTAGATACAACCTCATGGGCAAAAGAAACAAAAGCAAATCAAAATTAATGAAATCTGTAGGAGTGGTCACCCATGACGTCTTGGCGAATTAAATCATCACAGCAAATCGAGTAAGTGGACCACCAAATATCACTATTTTAAGAAACAACAATATTAGCTAACTTATCAACAATGTAATTAGCTTCTTGATACACATGGCTAATGAAAAAATGTAACGAGTGAAGGGAGGCAAGGCACTGATGCCACTTCTTGCACAGATACTAGGGAACATCGAAGCAAGTTGTTTAGACCAAACGATCCATATAAGATGAATCAAACTCTATCCATAATGGAGAGAAGGTATACTGAACTGTATATTTCACCGCTAACATGACAGCATAGAGCTCATCTTCAAATACATATCCAAAACCTAAAGGCACAATAAATGAACCCATGACAACACCATTCTAAAGCCAAAAAATGCCTCCAGCACTGGCAAGACCTGGGCAACCTTTAGCGGCTCCATCAATATTTAATTTGAACCAATAGCGATGAGGAGGAAGCCAACAAACTACTTGATGAACCAGAGCAGGCTGTGCAATTCCACCAACCCAAAGACGTTGAAGGATCAGTAAGGCTGTGCAATTCCACCAACCCAAAGACGTTGAAGGATCAGTAAGTCAGCTTGGGCATTCACTTTAAACAATTCTACTTCTTTAATAAATTTGTGAAGTACCCAAATAAATGTGTGAATGGGAATGAAATAAACTTGAAAGGCAATCTAGTTGCGAGCATGCCAAAGAATCCAAAAAGCAAATAACATGCCAACATGCCAAAGAGCTGCTATTTTATTGGAAAAAGAGACAGCCATAGCATACTTATAAAGATCAATCAGAGAGCCAACAACTATAAAATGAGCTTGAAATAAGTCTTACAAAGCTAACCAAAGCACAGAAGCATAAGGGCAAGTGAACAAGACATGATCAACTGTCTCAAGAGAGTTAAAACAAAGGCAACAACAGGATGCTACATGAAAACCTTTATGTTGAAGCATATTATCTAATGAAAAACATTGATGGAATGCACACCAACAAAGAAAAGAGCAGCTAGGGGGAAGAAAATGCTCAAACATCACGACCCCAAGCTACTTTGGGACCAGAAGATCGATAAAAATCATAAGCCCGCTTGCTAGCAAAAACACCATTAGAAGAAAATCTCCAAACAAAAAGATCTTGATTAGTAGTTGAAAAAATAACCTGGTTAAGATCATTTTTCATATCCGGATAGACATCAGCAAAATAATTTGAGAAATGCTAAGAACCATCCCAATAAAAATCAGAAATAGAGGCTACTAGTTTTTTTGCGAATAAACCAAGGAATGACCACCTTATCAATAATAGAATAACCAATAAAATTAGAGGTCCATAAATTAAGAGATGAAGTAGAGCAAGGCAACCATTGAGAGGTATCCTAGATATCAATATAAATGTCTTTAGTAGAGGGCCAAATCGAAGAGCAAATAAAGGAAGACCTTGGGGCACCAAATCTAAGAAACCTCACCCTCTGAAGATTATAAACAAAATTATCACTACTAGAGAGCTTCCAAGAAACCCAACTAAGAAGGGCCTTATTAAAATAATAAAGGTGCTTTAAACCAATTCCATCTTTATCAAAAGGAGAACAACATTTATCCCAAGCAATGAAAACTAGTTTTTTATCATGCAAAGAGCTAGTCCATAAGAAATTTCAAATAGCCTTTTCCAAAAATTTTAGAATTGAACTAGGCCATTTATAAACCATAAAGCTATGTAACAAAGGCCCATAAATGGTAGATTTAATAAGAGCTAAACAACCCGATTTGGACAAAGTGTGACCCATCTAAGAATCCATTTTGGATATAATCCAATCAATAATTAGCTTAATCCAATGAGACTTTGGGGCCCTAACAAACATTGGAATACCAAGATAAGTAAAAAGGAAGTTGCCAACACGCATACCTACTCTAAGATGAAGAGAGGCAGCTCGACAAGTAGAAATCCCATTACTCAGAAACATCTCAAATTTATCCCAATTTACTTTTTGCCCAGATAATTAGCCATGCTCTGTGAAAACATTAGCAAGCAAGTCAATATTAGAGCAAGTGGCTTTGCAAAAAATGAGCACATCATCAACATAAAGTAAATGAGTACGGTAGACTATATTCTTACTACTGAATATAGGAGATAAACAACCCAAACTAAGTAAAGAAGTAAGCTTCCTACTTAAAAAATCTTCAGGAAGGCAAAAGAGTAACGGAGAAAGAGGATTAACCTAGTGCACACCACAAGAAACAGAAAAATAACCAAGTTGACTACCATTAATGAGAATATATAATCTAGTTGATTCCAAAATAGCCCAAATCCAAACACAGAATTTAGATGAAAATCTAAAATTAAGCAAAACAACATGAATGAAATCCCATTCCATAGAATCAAAAGCTTTTCTAATATCAATTTTCATGGCCATGTTACCTCCCCATCAATTACCATTCATGATATTAAAACATTCAGAAGCAGCAATGATACAATCTTTAATGTGCCTACCCTTAACAAAACTAAACTACTGATCATAAATAATTTTGGAGGCAATATTAGCAAGACGATCTGCCAAAATCTTAGTAATAACCTTAAAAACAAAGTTACTCAAAATAATAGGGTAGAACTTATCCATTGAATTGGCGCTAAGGACCTTTAGAATGAGCACTATAAGATCAAAATTAATGCAAGAAACAAATTTCCTCATTTGGGTCTATTACTAGTCAGCATAGGGAGTTCCTTCTTGCCCAGCTTCTTTTTCTTGGTAGTGGCAATTTGCTAATTGTCCTTTTTATCCGCAAGGTCTACCCAAGATTGGCGTGAGACCACTTCCATCTCCTGAATAGCCAGTTATTTATTAGTAGAAGTGTTAGAACTGTAATCTACTATTAATGGATCATTCGATTTACTGCCAGAAGATGTTCCGCTATGGATCACAACTTTAACATTATCCACTGGAGCTTCATGGCAAACATTAACAACAGGAGCATCTGCCGTAGAATTTCTACCAACTACAACGTTTATGTCTGGAAAACGATCAAGAATTGGCAAAACCAGGAGGTCCTGTACAGGTTGCTCATTTGTATTAGCAAGAGTTTTATTAGCTAGCATACTGTCTGGACATTTTAGGTGCCAAACTCGCCTGGTACATGAACGACCACATGAAATCTCCTATTTTTCTATCACTTGTTTTTTTAGTTGAACCTGCAACACTTGAGAATTATCCTAGTTTTTATTTAAATGGCATGAAGATGCAACATGACCAATGGAATTACATGAATGGCGGAAAGCTGGAAGGTTCTCATGCACAATGTCAAAGTCAAACAAGGTGTCATTGTAATCAATAATCAATAGATGTTGTAGTTGAGTTGAAAGATCGACATCAACTAGAAGTCGAGCAAAATGACTAAAGTCCTTGTTAATAGTAGCTTTATCAATTCAAATCAGAGAACCAATATTATGGCCTATGTCAACTAAGATCTGGGGATCCCAAAATTCCCAAGGAAGACAATAAAATTGGATCCAAAATTGCGTCGAAGTGGATTTTTCCTTATAAAGGTCAAAACCTGTCGTCCACTGTTGAATATGCAAAATACCAGGCTTAAGCGAAATTGTTCCCTTATTCCAGACAATATCTTTCGCTTTGATGGAGTGCAAAAGGATGTGATAGAACCTGTGACCTAAAGATATTAGCTGCCGATCTTCTTATAAATTCCAAATTGCTGACAATTTTTCCTTCAGCTTGGGGAGAGTCTAAGGAGTTTCTCCTTTACTGAGAACAACGCGGGCAATTAAGGAATTCTGGCACAATTCAATTTGTTTCTGATAAACGGTATCACAATCCTATGGTATGTCAAATATAAGAGAAAGAAGGTATCATATAGCTTGAAATGCAAGCAAAACTTTTAAGCTATGAAAAGAGACTTGAGCAAATAAGTGTAGGAATCAATGCAATCAACTTGGGACAACCAATTGCCAACAATGCAAATAGAGAAGGAAGTAATGCAGGAAATTATAAGAGACATTCACAGAATCAAACTCAGCAATTTAGTAGCAACCAAGCTAGTGGAAGGACATGGAGTAATAACTCAAGAGGCAACAGATCCTACAAAGGCAGAGGAAGTAACAGTTATAATAGTGGGAACTCTAAACCCACATGTTAAGTGTGTGGGAAGCCTGGGCATACAGCAGCCTACTATTTTTATCGCTTCGACAACAGCTACATGGGCTAACCACCACATGAACAAAGCCAACAGAACCTGTCAAGTGCGTTCTTTGCATCTCCAGAGATGTTAAGTGATCAGGCATGGTATGCGGGTAGTGGAGATAGCAATCACATGACAAATGATGTCAAGAATCTACAACAGAAGTATGATTACAATGGTAAAGCAACATTAACTGTTAGTAATGGTGAGAAATTTAATAGACATCATACTGGAAATACTTGTTAATAAATGGAAACAACAAGAAATTACTGCTAAAAGAAATTTTACATGTTCCCCAAATTAAGAAAAATTTATTAAGTGTATCACAATTGATTACTTGTAATGACATAACAGTTGAATTTGATTATAATAATTATTTTATTAAGGATAAGGTGACAAAGGAGATACTACTGCGAGGGAAACTTAAAGAAGGATTATACTAGATGAAATTACCACCAACTCTCTCAACCTTCAAGTCACCACAAACTTATCTAAACTCTATCCTAGCAAGTTGGAGTCCTAGTTATAGCTTCTTTTCCAAATAAGATTAGTCTGTCAAGTCTAGTGAGTTAAGTAATTCTAGCCTTCAAAAGGAGTTATGGCATAAGAGACTTGGCCATCCTTCAAATAGAGTCCTTGAGTTAGTAATGAAGTCTTGAAATAAAATTTTTCTTGCCAATGAAAAACCTGATTTCTATAATGCATGCCAATTTAGAAAATCCCATTTATTGCCTTATTCTTTATCATCTTCATATGCAACAAAACCTCCAGAACTTGAGCACTCTGATATCTGGGGTCCATCTCCCATCAATTCTAGTTGTGGACACGAGTACTACATATACTTCATTGATGATTTTAGTAGATACACCTAGATATACCCATTGAAACTCAAGTCTGATGCCCTTTCTACCTTCATTCAGTTTAAAAACCATATTGAAAATCAACTTGAACATAAAATTAAATGCCTCCAAACTAACATGGGTGGTGAATATACCAGCTTTATCCATTTGGCAAACCAATATGGGATTGAACTTAGACATTCTTGTTCCCTCACTTCTACTCAAAATGGTAGAGCTGAAAGAAAACAGAGACATGGGGTTAACCCTCTTAGCTGAAGCCAAAATGCCTCTCAAATACTAGTGTGAGGCATTCCAAACTGATGTCTTTCTTATAAATAGATTACCCGCACCAGTTCTCAATAATATAACTCATATTTTCAAACTCTATGCTAAAACACCCAATTATAACTCACTTAAAACCTTTGGTTGTGCCTGCTTTCCATGCTTAAGACTATACCAGAACTATAAGTTTCAATTTCACACAACTATGTTCCTTGGCTATAGTAACTCACATAAAGGATATAAATGCCTCATTTCCACTGGAAGTATTTACATTTCTAGACATATTGTCTTCAATGAGAAGGACTTCCCTTTCACTCATGGTTTCTTAAACACCAAAGCTCCTGAGTCTCAAACTATTATCCTACCCTCAACTTTCTCTATTGTATCACAAATTCCAGATCTCTCTCCTCTGAACTATACACAACCCTTAACTCCACCTTCATCTGGTATAATTTCTAGTGCTCCTCACTCCCTTATAGCAGTGTTAACGCTTGCATTAGTTGTGCCTTCTACCTCACCACTGTCTCCAATTCCTTTGAGGCTATCATTTGAAAGGGGAAATGATGTCCATTCTTCTAATGACTCTATCATTGATGCAAATAACTCTATTATTGATGCAAATGATTGTACCTCATAGTGTTCTAAAAGAGATGAAGGCAACAAAAATGCTATTTCTATTGCTCACACTACATCAGATCATTCTGATCCACCAAGTCATCCAACGACTACAATGACCTTACAAAGATAGTCAGATGATATCATTGTGACTGGTAGTAATGCAATGACCTTACAAAGATTTGTTGAGAAACTTAACAAGTTGTTTGCACTAAAGGATATAGGAGCTCTACATCTATTTCTGGGTATAGAAGTTAAGAGATGAGACAGGTATGTATCTCACCCAGACAAGATATATTGATGAACTTCTAAAGAGAATTGGCATGGAAAATACTAAGTCGTGTCCAACTCCTACTATAATTAGGAAACCATTGAGAGCTATAGATAGTGAACCAATGAAAAATCCAACTCTCTATAGAAGCACAATTGGGGCATTACAATATACTACACATATAAGACCTTATTTATCCTTTATCATCAACAAACTAAGCCAATTCCTTCAAAGTCACACTAACAAACACTGGCACGCAGTCATAAGAGTCCTCAAATATTTGAAAGGGACCAGGAAAATAGGCCTCCATATCAAACATAGCACAAGACTAGCTCTACAAGGATTTTCAGATGTAGACTGGGCTTGCTGCCCTGAAGACAGAAGATCAACCGTAGGGCATTGTGTTTTCTTTGGAGATACTCTTGTGTCTTGGAGTTCCAAAAAAAGCAGCCCGTTGTAACAAGATCAAGTACTGAGTCTGAATATATAGCATTGGCTCAAGGGTCTTGTGAAATAGCCCGGCTTGAATCACTCCTAAAAGAACTCCATTTTCCTCTGCCAAGTGTATCAGTGACTTAGTGTGATAATTTAAGTGCAAGTGCACTTGCAGCAAACCTAGTTTACCATGCTAGAACGAAATATATAGAAGTGGATGTTCACTTTGTTTGTGAAAAGGTCTTGGGAAAGAAACTTGAAGTTCAATATGTGCTATCTCACGATCAAATAGCAAATTGCCTAACAAAGCCACTGTCACACTCAAGGTTTCAGTTCTTAAGAGATAGACTTGCAGTTATCGAGAGTCCTCTACCACTGCCATGTTTGAAAGGGGATGTTAAAGAATGAACTTGCAACGCCTTGTAGTTTAGGCCCTTTATATTTTCTTTGTGTATAGTTGTCTTCTTTTTTCATTTTTTCTTTACTTCACTTGATCAAATGTTGATTATTCTTACTATACAGAGTGACGTGTAGCTTTTGATGGACAATATGCTAGGGCATCAGAGAACTCTTAATATATAAATGAAATGTTTTCTGCCTCAGCTGTATTGAGCTGAGCTGCCTCTAATATCAAGTTACAAACTTTAACTCTACTCCCCAACAGCATTACCTTCACGCAGAGTACAATGAAAATTATTATACAAATTTTACTTCCTTCATATTTTATTTTTAATCACTTGTTCCCTTTATACAATTTATATCTATCAATAAAAGCACATCTTTCAGAAGTTTGTAGCACAATAAATCATGTAAAAGTTCCTTATGAATCTGAAGCAATAAAAATCTAATAGTAATACCTCACCATGTTCGTGTCATCCAGTAATGCTAAAGATTCAACTGTTGCTGATTTGGAGGTAGCATTGGGCAATTTCTTATATAGCTTCTGCATCTGAATTGATAATTCCAGGCCTGGACTGGAGATTACAAAAGTTGGAGATTTTTTTTTTTTTAAGTTCCTTGATGTCCAAAAATACTATCAGATTCGGAAGACCAGTGAATGTGAGTACAATAAGAGTGGAGGACAACTGCAAAATCTGTATATTTTCTTCGTTAGTGTTATTGCCAGAAATGGTGAGCTTCATCTTATCGTAACTTCTGATGTAGATTTATTCTAATTTAGCCGGCAAACCCCCTTTTGGAAATTATTCAAGTTCCCAGCAAACTTCTATTCTCAAATGCACAAGTGAAGGAAGCAAAGAGTTCATACATTGAGGTAGAGATTTCAATCCTGAGCACTGCAATAGCCATAGATTTTTCAAATTTAGAGCACGCAATCAACCCCTTGGAAAACATTCAAAAACAACAACTGATCTCCAACCAATTAAGAGATGTGAGTTCTGCCTGACTTGTCTCAGATGCTGTTTAGGAAACTAGATTTTGGCATCCACGGACATCAAGTCTCTTTAGCCCGCAGAACTGCTCTAATGAGAAGCACTGGAGTCACTCATAGCAATGGATTTCAATTTCTTCCAAAGGAGCAGAAAAACCATCCACTTCCTTCTTTCAAGTCGAGAATATACTGACTGGAATTCATCAACTTCAAAGGACGGTCCAGGATGCAGTTTTAAATGAGAAATTCCAGTGCAATCTAACTTCATTCCAAGGAATGAAGCCCTGGTTTCCTCTGTTTTGTCAAATAGAGTGTGTACTGGCTGGAATTCATCAACTTTAAAGTAGCACGCAGATTACGGTTTAACCATCAAATAAGGTTTTCCAAGGTAATTTAAATTCATTCCAAGGACTGGTAGTGAAATTTATTAGATGCGAACATAAATAATTTCAAGAGTTTCTAACGAATGTAAGTGACCCTGCAGGGCTCTTTCTAGATTGGGGCAAGATAGTATATAAAGATTTTGGATGAAAGGGAAAGCTTTACCACAATTCTCCCACTCATGCCAATTTGCCATATGTTGAAATCTTAAAATTTTAAGAGATGGAAACGGCGGCTGCAGCATGCAATTCCTTTAGAACTCCTCCTAATATTCTCTTAATTTTAAGCAACTAACCGATTAATTGAATAACAAATATAATTGGTTTGGTTATCATTGTAAATATGAAAAAAAAATCATATAATAAGGTTTGATTTAAAATTTTATTCTATGCTTCAGTTAACCGATGCACTCTCCCTTATAAGTTAGTCACAAAACACTGTAAAATTGAGAATTTTTTTTTTCAAAGAACCATGTTTTAGTTACTCCCCAACAGAGTTACGTTCACACAGTAATACAATGAAAATTACAATTTCTATTTCTTTCAAAAAAATTTCTATCTATTGGCGCAAAAAAAAATCTAGTATTGCAATGTAGCTCATGGTAAATTAAACTATTCAGGAAAACTACTAACTATGTTAGCCACTGCTTGTATATTGTACTTGGCAATACAGGGTTCAGTGACCGCAATCTCGTTCTCTATGTGAGCAACCGATCTTGGTGCAGGAGCATTTGGAGGGCTTCAAATCCAAGCAATGGGCACCTAATTAGTCACAACAATATACAATTTTGTCTCAATCAACAAATCATATATAAGCTCCTTATGAATCTGAAGCAATAAAAATCTGATAGCAAATTTTTTAAAATTTCAATCACGGAAATATTTCTGATGTGCAAAAAACTTTTGATCATTTTTGTGCATCATAGATCATTATATGACATATAAAGCTCCAAATGCTCTAAAAATAAAAAACAAACAAGCAAACAAGTAGATTACCATTTATGTATACAATTGTTGTAGTGTTGTGTTAAGGTCCTTGGTCCAACGCCATTTATCCTTCTCTTCAGTTAAATACACTTTCCGAAGCTCTGGTGCATTGACGAATTCTCGAGAGAAAACCTTCATCTCAGGGCACTGTATCAAAATAACTTCTTCCAAAGATGGAAAATTTATGGTGCAAGTTGCCGAGGAAAATATACTAAGGCTTGTTAAACAATTGAGTGTTAGACTTTCCAATTTGTTGAGAGTGATCTCACTATGTGCTTCGTCTTCCTCGTTTGATATGATTTCTCTCAACCTCTTGTTATATTCTATAACCATTTTAGCAAGATGGACCATGCTTTTGGCAGTTCTTGGTGTTAGTAACTTCACCAGCCCATCGCACTCCCACACTTTCAGCCTTGTTAGATTGGAGAAAGACACAGAAGATGGCACCAAACTTATCAAACTATGGCAAAGATATACATCTAGGTCTTCAATATGTTGAAAGACTTGCTCCAGTTGACATTTTTGATTGCCTATAAGCGTCAAATAAGGAAAACGATGCAGCCTTAGGGTTCGTATCCGGGCAAGACTCTTTGCATGTTTCTCCTCAATGACAAGTTCATCTGAGAACAGCTCTTCAAAATCACAAAACATAACAACTAGTGTCTCTACATTTGGGAACTTTGGAAGGATATCAAATGGAGAAGACGATGACTTCTTGTCATGAATGCATTGCAACTTAAGTTCTTTTAGCATCTGAAATGGGCCCTGCAACTGTATCATTGTGATGTCCTTACTTCTCAATGTCAATAATTTTAAGTTTGGAATAACCTGGATATCAATCAAACAAAATCAAGTTCAAGTCGGCATTTTTAACCTCAATCAATCCTTGCAACTTTGGCGTCTAAGCCATGAAAATAAAAGACTCAAGAAGGAAAATTTACGGTAATTCTGAAATAAATTGAAATTTTGGTACAGATAATTTTGAAAGCAAACCAAAAAAAAAAAGTAAAATATTGTTATTTTATGGGTTATTGCATATTCCTAACATCACTTTATTGTAATTTTCATCTTACAACAATTATATTCAGTATAAAAAAAGAGTGTGTCAGTAGTGAGGTGGCATATTAGGGTATAATATAAATTAAACATGTAGAATTATAAAATAATAAATTTATTATATCGTCAAAATTCACCAATTTTTTGCTTGTTAAAAAGTGGTGTTTAATTTTTTTTAGATATTCTTGCCTAAATTAGGGTAATACACTCAATGGCTGAATGTGATGATAAAAATACATATTTTACTTTTATTGGTAAGTATTTTACACTTATTAAAAGTAAGTTGGAATGTGTTAGATTTATTCATACCTTTTCAAAGGAGAAAAGTGGTTGAACTTGACTCTCATATTGCCTTTGGCCAGAGGGAATCTGCAAGTTTTGTGGCGCTACTGCGAAAGTCTCCAAATTATCACAGTCAAACACCGACAAACTTTCTAGTATTGGCATTTCTAAAATATGAAACCCTGAGTAAAAACTCTTCAGACTTGCTAATTTCCATAGTTCAATTTTTTTAAGTCTTGGAAACACAAACTTGGGAGTTCCTTCCACTCCTTCCTTCTCTGCTACAATGTACTCCATACCACAGCTAGCAATACTACAGACTTCAAGGTTCAGCAGTCCTTTAGCTATTGATGCAGGGAATACACATTTCAAACTTAAACAATTTGAAGCATGCACCTCGCAGAAATTGGGAAATGCCAGAGTTCCTAAGGGATTCTCACTCCAAATACGCTTTAGATTTGGAAGATTATCTATTGTCAAAGTCTTCAACTCACTGGCTATGGCTGTTGCATCATTTGATACTAGTTGTTCTTGCAAATCAAATACAGCTTCTAGTAAATCACATTTCTTTACAGCCAGAACCTCCAGATTTTGGAGTCTTCCTAATCCTAGCATGCTAGTTGGAAAAATTTTCACTAGTTCTTTTCCATCTTCTATTGTTAATTCCTTTAGCTTGCAAAAAGAACCAGGATGAAGTTGATTGTCCCATATCATCTTTAAGTTATCCATTTTCAAAATTTCAATTTTCTCTACGTTGGGCCAAGCAACCTGCGGTACTTTGAATAATTTCAAGTAAATAATGATTCTACAAAATAAAAAAAAAAACACATAAACAAAAGAGAAAAGAAACATATATGCACCTTTTTATCGAAGAGAGTAGAGTTCATTATTTCAAATTCACTACTGCTGGTACTTGCGAGGCTTGAACTTGAAGTACTGGAGACAAACCTTCCCATTTTCGGGCAATTCTGGATCTTCAGGTCTTTTAAGGCAGGACATTTGATTATATTACAAGGGCAAAATTTTGTAAGATTTGGAAGATCTTTCAGCTTCAAGAAATCTAGCTCTTCAAATGTAACTTCACCGACTCTTTCGCCTTCCATTCCTTCCATCATAATGACTTCTTCCATGATCTTACAATTGCATACCTCAAGTCGTTGCAGATTCACAATGCTCTTAACCATTGATGATGATAATAGATATTTGAAATTATCACACCCATCCACAGTCAAACTTTTTAAATTGTGAATACAAAATGACATTTCCAGTTGGCGGGTATTCCATATTTTTTCAATGTCAACTGAAGACAGCTTTAGATCCTTCAAGTTTAGGGAAAAATCCTGAAGAAAAAATTATATGTTTTCATCACCAATTAATTAATTATTAATTTTTTTGCTTGTGTAGAATCATATAATTATGCCCCAATTTATCTCTGAAATCCAGATTATATAAAATACTTTTACAAAAATTAGAATTTATTTTCGGAAAAACTTAAATCCAAATTAATATAAATTATTTATATTAAAACAACTATAAATTGGTAAAAAATGTCTAATTGGAGGATAAAAGCACCAACGTAAAAAAAATTTACAATTTAACCAAAAAAAAACCATTTCCAACAAATTAATGTAAAAATAATGTTTCATACTTGTAGCATGAAAATGAACTTTGGCTTATATGTGGCATTTGAAAAAAGAAAAGAAAAGAAAAGAAAAGAAAAGGAAAATGACCTTTGGCTTATCTGTGGCATCTGATTCTAGTTCCCTTAAGAATGAAGAAGTGAATGCGGTTGGACAATCAACTACACTAATATCTTCCAATGATGGGCATTGCACAATAGCATCTCCGGAGCTGAAATTGATTAATTTAGGCAAAGACTCGAGAGTAATGGACTTCAGTAGAGGAAATGTGATTTTATGATCCGAAATTACTCCCTCTGCTATGCCTTGTATGATGATTTCTTTAACCAGAGGGCAACCTTTCACTTCAATCTCATTAAGTTGCAAAAGCCCCGAGCAGATAGTAGTAGTAAAAATATTTGTCAAGCTGCCACAATTGTTGATTTTCAATATTTTAAGGTTCTTAAGGTCCAAAATTCCTTTTGGAATTTCAATCAAGATTCTTGTCAACATTGGTAGATCAATCAAGGTCAGCATGTTTAATTTGGACAAAAGCCCCAGGTATCCATCAATGGTTGGCAGAACCGGACCAAATATTTCTTCCACCAAATCACAATTACTCACCTCAAGCTCTACCAACCCATTAAACAATGGCAGTAGATTGCATGGAACAGCGGTGAATGATGCACACTCATCAACCACCAACCTACTCAAATTGTGGAAGAAGTTGAGAGGAAATTCGTCGTGCCAAACCTCTTTTAGCCTAGGGAATTGAGAGAGTCTCAAATTCTGTAGGCCGCTTATTCCAACCTGCACAAATTCAAATACTTACAATTGTACATAAGCATCCAAATTTCTTTGAAAGAAAATGAACTTTCACCACTATTTAGTTCATGTGGCAAGAAAATTGAATTCTGTGAAGATTTTGAATTCAAATCTTAAAGAGTTTCACCTTCCTTATGGAATTCGCCTCACTCTATTAAGAATAGTCAAAACTTTGTGACTACTCAATACCATATATAATTTTTTTTTTTAAAAGAGCAAAAAGGTATAAATTGAACCCCACATTTTGCCATAATTTCATATTGGGCCCTTTTATTTTTTTGAGTCAAATTGAAACTTTTAATTTGGAAATTTAGACCATATTGAACCTTTGGTGAGTGCAATTAAGTCTTATAACTTTTTTTTAGTACAATTAAGTCCTATATATTAATAAAATTGATAATTGACCTAAAATTTGATTTTAACGGTTGCATAAAAAATTTTATCCATCAATTATTGTATAGGTTTAAAAATTTTAAAAGTTTTTATTCAACTATTAAAATCAAATTTTTGGTCAATTATTAATTCGCTATTTATATTAACGAATTATATTACTTGATTATGAACTTTTTAAAATTTAAGAAAAATTTTAAAAAATACATTTAGGTTTAAGAACTTTAAAACTTTATAATTAGATTATATATTTTTTTAAAAAAATTATCAATTTTATTTGTTAGTATCCGTTTAAATTAAATTTTTTAATTAATGTATAGGACTTAATTGTACTAAAAAAATTACATAACTTGATTGTACTTACCAAAGGTCCAATATAGTCTAAATTTTTAAATTAAAAGTTCCAATTGGCCTAAAAAAGAAAGGGTCCAATATGAAATTAGAGCAAAATGTCGAGGTCCAATTTGCACCTTACCCCTTAAAAAAAATAGAAGGAACATTGCAAAATTTTAGCCCTTGACAAGAGAATTTGATTAAATTAATCTTACCATTTCCGCATACAAATGTTTTACGGTGGTATTGATGTCCCCAATCCAACGCCATCTGTCTCTTTCTTGTGTCAGATGGACTCTCTTTAGCTTCAATGCACTGATCCCCCCTTCGGAGAAATACTTCATCTTGGGGCACCGTGACACCACTACGTCTTCCAGAGATGGGAATCTGATGGTACAACTTACTGAGCAGAAGCAAGTGAGACTTTCTAAGCAATCAAGTGCTAGACTTTCCAATTTGCCAAAAACAATCTCATCATGCGGTTCGTCTGCATCATTTGCAATAATTTCTTTCACCATCTTGCATTCTTTTATTCGCAATGTGGTGAGATTCACCAGGCTTTTGGCGGTGAAGGGTGATATTATTTTCACAATTCTCTTACACATCCACAGCTCCAGAAACTTAAGATTTCGAAAAGATGCATAAGATGGAGCCAAACTAATCAAACTGTAGACAGCAAATAATTGCAGAATTTCAAGGTTCTGAATGACCTGGCAAAGTTTGCAATTTTGATTCCACAAATGCCTCAAGTTAGGAACAAAATCCAAAAGCAAATGTTGTATCATTGCAATAGCCCCTGCGCCTGCATCCTCAAAATCAACACCTTCGGGGAGTAGCTCATTCCAATGACAATTTGTCATAATAAGTTTTTCTAAATTCCTGAATTTTTGAATAACTTCCAATAGAAAACTTGCCGATACATCATAAAAGGATTGCAGGCGGAGAATTTTTATTTTATGAAACAGGTCTGCAGGAAACTGGCCATGCTTTATCATTGTAAGGTCTCTATTTATTGGTAATTCGATCAATTTGGGAATATTCTGGAAATCAATCAACAACACCAAGTTAAATGCCACGTCCCATTTAACAAAACTTATTAATACGATTTTTCTAACAAAATATTATACATAATATAATCAATAAATTAAAAAAAACACTAAATTTCTAACAAAATATTTTATGTAGATTTAAAAAAATTTCAGCATTTTTGAAATAAATTATGTATAACATTTTATGTAGTTGAGTAATGTATTTTAGGCATTTAGCGTACATAATTTAAAATTTGGCTTTAAGTAGCAGACCTTTGTTGATGGGAAAAGCGGTGGTTGATTCTCCATATCTGTTCCTTCCAAGTTTTGAGATTCTGAACAGAAAATATGCAATTTATCACAGCGATGCACCCTCAAGTTTTCTAAGCGAGTACACTCTAAAATGTGGTTTCCCGAGTAAAAACACTTGAGGTTTTGTGATCTCCAAAGCCACATAGTCTTTAGTTGAGGAAATATAAATTTCGGAGTTCCTTCTATTCCCTCCTCCTTTGGAACGAGGTCTTCCACCCCACACTTATCCAATTCAAACACTTCAAGCTGAGGAAGATATTGAGCAACTGAAAATGGGAAGAGACTTTTCAAACTTCGACAGGTGTGAACAAACACATAATTCAAGTTATGAAAGGAGAGAATTCCATGAGGATCTCCGTTCCACACATTCTTCAAATTTGGCAGACTATGTATGTACAAGCTTCTCAATTGCCATGCAGCTGTTTCTTTCACTTTTGTCAGTGCCTGGAGATCAAATACTTCCCCCAGTGAATTACAGTTTCGCACAACTAGTTCTTCCATATTCTGGAACCTTAGTAGCAGTTTAGATGGAAACACCTTTAATAGTTCCTCTCCTTGATATATTTCGAGCTTCCTTAATCTGCAAAAGGAATCTGGTCTGAGTTCATCATTCCATATCATCTTCAATGTACGGATGTCGCCAATTTTCAACTCCTCCATCATTGGAAACAAAACCTGAAATTTTAAAAAATTTCATTGTAACATGTCTAATTAAGCCTTTTCATCAGAAATGAGACAGCAGAAAACAAATTAAAATACCTTTTCATCAAAAAGCGCAGAGTTCACTTCTGTGGCTCTGCTGCTGCTAGTTCCCACATCTGATGGACTAGAGACAAATGATTGCAGACAAGGGCAATTCTCTATGGATAGCACCTTCAAGGACGGGCACTCAATTAAATTACCTGTGCAAAATCTTACAAATTTTGGAAGACCTTTGAGCTTCAGTGTGTCTAGTTTAGGGAATAGCAGGTCTTTTCCTTCTGTAACTATTACTTCTTCTAAGGATTTGCAATAGCAAATCTCAAGCTTTTTGAGTTGTGCAAAACAATCAATCATAGAATAAGCAAATAAATGGCTTAAATTGTCACAGCCATCGATGATTAAATTCTTGATGCAAGGTGATACTTCAGTAATTTGATCAGGCCACAACTTCTTCAAATTAACTGAAGTCAATTTCAAATCCTCCAAATTGGGGAATTGAATCTGCAGGCACAGTTTTTTCCATCAACAAGACATCGTTATTATAAAAAAATGGTAAATGCTTCAAATCCAATAATATCTATATAGCATGAAGCAGAACGAACCTTTTTGCTGAAGAGCAGGCAGGAAGTTTCAGATGTAATCTCTGTAGAGCTTATGCTCTTACCAGTGGTTGATGGCTCCTGCATTTTGTGAGATATAGAAGAAGGCACCTTAACTACCGAGCAAAATCTTTTGAACCGGGGAAGATATTCCAGAGTTAATGAACGCAACTGTGTATGCTCAATTACTTCATCTTTAACACCATCCTCTTCACTCTCCTCAGCAACAATCTCTTGCATCGTTTTGCAACTATCAACCCCAATTTCTTTTAGCTGCCCAAGGCCTTCAAACATTGAGAACAAAAATAGACTCTTCAATGCATTACAATTCCTCACTGTGACCTTTCTTAAATTTCTAAACGACCCTATCATAAGTTGACCGTTACAGATCTTCTCCAAATTATCCAAATTGTCTAGAAATAAGGACTCCAACCTAGGGAAAGCAATGGAATGGCGCAATATCCTCATATAGCCTGAGTCTACTACATACTGAATTCCATGACTGTTGTCGACATGGAGATGTTTCAGTTCAGGAAATCCTTGCTCTTCTAACTCATAGAGCACAGTGTTCGCACCTTTCAACTCATCCAAATATAAATCTTCGCTTGTGATTAACAACGGTTTGACTTTCTCCAACTCAATTATTGCATTCAACTTTAATTTCAAGGTTCTCAAAGTCTCGTACCTACCAGACCAATCCCACTCATCTCCAATGAATATTCTGAATCTTTCAAGATTTTCAGAGAATAAATCATGGGGCAGCATCTGGGTGTTGATAATATGTAATTCAAGAGTGACTAGGTTTGATAGAAGCTTCAACTCAGCAAGGCTAGCATTCTTTCTTTCACCATTATGTACTTCACCCTCCCATAGCACAAAGCTGTTTCCCATATACAACATCTCTAACCTTGTTAAGCATGATAAAACGCCGGGTGGGATCACTTCAAGTCTTTGACATCTGCTCAAATCCAGAATTTGCAAACGCGTCAACTTCCCCACTTCGCACGGCAACCAAACAATGCTGGAGCCAACAAGACTAAGAACTTGCAAGTTGTTTAGATTTTCGATTGCAGCTATGTCCTCCAAAACACAACAATCTAGGCACAATGTTTGAAGATTCTCAAGAAATTGAAGTGACGAAGGCATTGGCGACAGATGAACTTCTGTTAAATGCAATAGTTTCAATTTTTTCATTGAAATGAAAAAATTATCTGGTATTTTCAGCGATGAATCAACGTTGTACAGTATAAACGAGTGGAGGTTTGGACATTCAAAAACTTCAGGAAGCTGTGGAATTTTCTTGCAATTCGGCAAAGAGATAGCTGTGAGCTGTTGATGTGTCTCCTTTGCCGGCCATTCTTCCAACACAGTCCCATATGTTACACTGAAAATGTGATGATCCCTGGAGCCGACTAAGGCTGCAAGATTGTGAACCACATCATGCATTTTTACACAGCGATCGTCGTTGTCCTTGTCTTCAAGCAACAAACAAGACCCTTTAAGGTCATTCACCACTTTGAGTAGTCTATTTCTTCTTACTTTCGCTGTGGTGCGCTGGTTAAATAGGCCCAGCCCTATGCTGTACTTCAACAGATCAAGGATGTTCAAGGAGTGAGGTTTGAGCTGTCCACAGAGTAAGAACAATGACTTCTCATCAGCACCCAAGAAGTCGTAAGTCAATTCTAGGACCTTCAAAACTTGAGCTTGAGGTCCCACGTTATCAAACGTTTTCAACTTTTCCAGGGCATCTTTCCATTCATATAACTCCTTGCTTTTTAGTGCTGATGCAACCGCCACAATTAGAACCGGCAGGCCTGCACATCGCCTGGCTACTTCAGTGGCTATAGGTTGTAGACTGGGATCCGTCAAATCGCCAGCCTTCTTCTCAAATAGCAGCCACGCCTCTTGATGCTGTAAAACATCAAGTCTAAAGCTAAAGCCTTCCTGAACATCCATCTCCTGCAACACATTTAGATTCCTGGATGTCATGAACACCCTGCATGCTTGATGACCAATAGGAATTCCTATCTCCTCCAAATTGATTTTTTCCCATATATCATCTAGAACAACAAGAACTTTCTCCTCCTGCATCAGCCGGTCATGCAACCGAGTTCCCCTTGCCAGAATAGATTCAACATCAAATGTATAACCCAACCACTCGGCAATTTCTCCTTGGATTTTGTGGAGATCGGGTTTCTGGGTTACATTTGCTATGGCCACTTTGTAAGCCCTATCT
This sequence comes from Mallotus repandus, assembly GCA_949671775.1. NCBI lineage: Eukaryota > Viridiplantae > Streptophyta > Magnoliopsida > Malpighiales > Euphorbiaceae > Mallotus > Mallotus repandus. The sequence continues at coordinate 49,070 of CATIWM010318923.1, read as the reverse complement.
TCTTTGACTCGTGCAGTGACCTGTTTCACCAGCGTGGTCTTGCCCACGCCTCCAAGCCCATATACTCCAATCAACTTGACATCAGGATTCTTCATCGCTTCCACAATTTTATTCAAAACTCCCTCTCTCGATTCAAAGGCTTCATAATCTTTTGGAAGCTCCAACTCCTGCAGAGGGACTCGGTAAGAAATTCTGTCAAAGTTGTTTTTTTCCCCTCGGACTTCATCAACGGCAGGTAATGCCTCATTCTTTGCTTTTCTACTGAGCAGGTAGCGAGTCCTCCAATTAAGATTGCATCCGATGAAGCACCCCTTGCTGGCTCTGTCATTATCTTCTTTGAGAACGAGCTCTGCCGCTTCAATAGCCTCATCTGCACTTTTCAGCCAAATCTCAACAAATTCCTCAATTTCTTCACCTTTGTCTCTAGCCTCCTTCACTTGGCGCAAGACGCTTCCTTTTTGAGCTTTCAGGTTCTCAACTTTAGCTTTCAGTCCTCGGATGTTGCTACTGTAGTTCCAGACATATCCAAATTGGCGCCATATGGGATGAAGCAATTGATTGGTTACATTGGTTACAACAGCCTCTGCCACTTCAGCTTCCATTCTTTTTCTCTTTCTCTTACAACACAAGAAAATCTATAGCAAATAAAAGGGTAGTAAGAAATAAGCAAATAGACTAAAAATTTGTGCTTTCAATGGGTATCAAAAGAAGAAGAAGAACAGGGAATAAATAAAAGGTTTCACTCTGCAAAAATCAAAACAAAAGGGCACGAATAAACAAAATGTATTGTGAAAAGAAACAAAAAGGGCAGAAGTGCCAATGCCTAATCCAACCACTCCTTTTCTACAGAACTCTTAATATATATTTTTTTCTACAGAACTTAAAAAAAAAATGGCACTTAATGGGAAGACAAGAATAGTACAGTTAAACTCTTAATATATATTTTTTTTCCTACAGAACTTAAAATATAAAGAAAAATAATACTTACTCCTTTGCTTTTTCCAGTTGAAAAAAAAAATAAAAACATTAAATGTGATAATTAAATATTAAGTAAATTTGACAAAATTCAGTGTTTTGGAACTTGCTCTATATTAACAAATAATTTTATTTGCATGACTAACACTGTCATTTTTTTTTTTTTTGAGGATACTGTAATATTTATACTATCGTTGATTATTATTGTTGTTGTTATTGTTATTGACAATATTTTATAATTTTTTATTAATAAAGATTATGTTTATATTTTTCAAATGTAAAACAAGAAAGTAAAATAGATAATACAAATAATTTACAATAAAAATAATTTAAAGATATAAATTCTATAGATTTCAATAATTTTTTTTATTCTTTTACTCTTTATAACTTTAAATTTTTCTTTTCTTTAATATATAAAACATTGATAGTGTGAAAATTGTGTTTATATTAGGTTTATTTTTAGTAGATTTTTGGTTTATGTGTTGATAGAATTAGGCTAATTTTCATTAGTTAGAAGGTTTTTACTTTTTTTCCTTATGTTTTGTTGGTTTAGGAATGTTCTTGGGTGAAAAAGGAGCTTTTGGATGATGTTTTGAATTGAAGTGTTGATGCGCTCACATATAAAGATCTGTTGTCGCAAGATTGGTGTATTTTGAGTGTTGTTTTTGGCGGGCATCGCAAGTGGGAATGATTTTGGATAACTTTGGGCTGCATGTTACTGTTACGGTTGCAGCCTTGGGGCTACGACGAATTTGGAAAATAATTGATGTTTTTAGCCCAAAACAGATTGGATTCTTAGGGCAACAATTGGGCCCTTTATATACGCAAATTATATTATGGACTCTTATCCATGATGTTATATGTGCCTCACACGTGTGATTTAAACTCACGTTCTTTTTTTTTTTGCGCTTGCATTTTTTTTTTCATGCTTTCTTCTTCTTCTTCTTCTTCTTCTTCTTCTTTCCTCATACTCTAGCTTTTTTTTTTTTTATCTTTGCATCTTCTTGTTCTTATCCTTCTTCTTTCCTCATCATAGTTGCAATCTCTGACCCCCTTTTTTTATGTCATTCAAATCAAATTTGAAAAGAACCAAGATCAAGAAACAAGAAGCAAAAATAAAAGCCAAGAAACAATAACAAAACCAAGAACCAAGTGTGCTTCAACTTGTGAAATTCTTTATAAATGGATAACTAGAAAATGAGTCGTGCATTTGATGATGTGTGCAGTGCCCATATATTCTTGTTTCAGCATGCACAAGCTAATGGAAGGTACATATGCTCCAATCATGAGTTCACCATCCTTGAGGTCACAAACTCTCTGAGAGTAAAGTATCCAATGTACACAGTTGCTTCTTTTTCTTCTTCTTTTCTTCTTCTTCTTCTTCTTCTTTTTATATATTTTTTAGATTGGATTTTCACTAATTTTGTTGTATTTGTTTAGTTAGTGCATATAAATTCATTAGTTGTAATAGAAAGATTCATGTGTTATTAATTAAAAGTTCATGTGTAATTAAATAAAGATTAAATTGAATGTGAATCTGCAGTAAAGGACTGTGAACCTGTAAGTGAAGGTCAGTGAACCTGTAAGTGAAGGTCAGTGAACCTGCTGCAAAATTCATTGATCTTGACATGAATGTTCATTTGAACCTGTTGGCAAAAGTCAATGAACTTGCAGCAGACTCATTGATTTTGACCTAAAAATTCATTGATTCTCATGAACATACAAATGAAGATCAATGAACTTCATTATTTTGAGCAATTAAGCTATTAATTACTACAAATATAAAGAGAAATTAATTAAATAAAACAAAATTTAACACAAAGCTTAACCCATTAAAAGGGTTTGTTGTTGTTTTACCAAATGGATAGCAATTCTCTTTTATTTTATTTCTTTTTTTTTCCTTTTCATGTTGTATTTGCTTAGTTAGTTCATATAAATTCATCAGTTGTGATGGAAAGATTCATGTGTTATTGATTGAAAGTTCATGTGTTATTAAATAAAGATTAAATTGAATGTGAACCTGTAGTGAAGGTCTGTGAACCTGCAGGTGAAGGTCTGTGAACCTGTAGGTGAAGGTCTGTGAACCTGTAGGTGAAGGTCTGTGAACCTACAAGTGAAGGTCTGTGAACCTGCTACAAAATTCATTGATCTTGACATGCATGTTCATTTGAACCTGTAGGCAAAGGTCAATAAACTTGCAGCAAACTTATTGATTTTGAACTGGAAATTCATTGATTCTTATAAACATACAAGTGAAGATCAATGAACTTCATTTTTTTGATTAATTAAGCTATTAATTGCAACAAGTATAAAGAGAAATTAACTAATTAAAACCAAATTTAACACAAAGTTTAACCCATTAAAAGGGTTTGTTGTTGTTTCACCAAATGGATAGCAATTCTCTTTTATTTTATTGTTTTTCTTTTCCTTTTCATGTGTCATTCTTAAGTATAATCAATTCCTTATTTTTTTCCCTTGTATTAAGCATAAACCATTCTCATAAAAAGTTATATGCTACTATTCAAACTTTGGAGAGTTGTATTCCATATATGATCTATAGTTCTGAACTTCCTTTTTGTATTCATACAGGTAGCAGTTGCTCTTTTACCTGTTGCTATTTTGAAAGGATCTATGCGAGCACGTAATCTGCTTATGGAGTAGAATGTTGCTCTGAAATCAGCTCGTCGAGAGGGTTGAAATGGCAATCCACATTCGTAATTATTTCCTTGTTGTGATGAACCATGAAATAACAGAAAAAAAAAGAAGCATGTTTTTATTCACACGTGTAATTGACCCTGATCCATGTTGCAATATGGACAGGGGTCCATGGTATAACAATTGCTTTATATATATATATATATATTATTTTGGGCACGATTAGAAGCAGTTTTTAACTCAAAATAAGTACAAGAAACCCTAGAAGATTGAAGGAACAAGAATTTGAAGATTCAAGATTCAAGATTAATCGTAATTATTTTATTCTTCTTCTCTTTCTTATATTTTTCTTATACGTTTTTCTTCTGATTTCTTGGAGACTATTGATAATATGTTAGGTTAAATATTTCTTTGTTAGGAATTGATGATCCAGATATGATCTAGGCTTTCAATTTAATAAACTCATTAGTTGGTGCATATTGTGTTTATTAATCTTAATACTTGTTGTTATTTGGCCACCAATAATATGATTTCAATTGGAATTATGCATTGACAGATGCTAATTTTAATAGACCTATAAACACAAGTTTAACTTAACTTAAAATTAGAGATAATTTTAGTTGATTAAATTCTCATTTGATTGTGCTTCATAATTCATGATTTTGATATCTAGGTGTTTGGATTGCAATGAGAATTGGGTCTTTATTGCCTTGATTGATAATTACGAATTTAAATTAATTGATACTTGAGAAAGATTGATTGATGCTTTAGAAAAACTAGGGCTATGCATAGCTAATTGAGTAGTAAATTCAGGTAGCTTAATGATTGTGAGGTGATTTAATTCCTAACAAGTTTTTATTATTGATTGTTTATTTATTTAGTTATTTATTTTTTGAGAAATTCAAAAGACTTTCAATTAAAGAAAGGAAAAGTCTACAAAGGCAGCATCTAAAACTTTTGTTGGAAAATCATCTAGCCAAAGCCTGTCATGGAAATTATTAACAAAGGCTAACTTTGCTAACCTATGAGCTACATGATTTAAATCTCTAGGAATAAAAGAAAAGATAAAAGCTTGAAAACTGGAAAAAAGATGATTAATATCAAAGACTATAAGGCCAATACTTGAGTTATCTAAGGCTAACTTATATAGCTTCTAAATGAGAGGTAAGCAATCAAACTCAATTTGAACTTTGCCATGATGAAGTTGAATGACTAATTGGAGACCCAAACGACATGCCAAAGCTTCAACTAGTTCTGGCTTATAACTAATATCCACCTTGTGACTTTTGGCTGCGAGAATCGAACCATTTTCATCCCGGATTACCACACTTAGACATGTACCAATTCCATCCTTATTTACAGTGTCAGAATTAACTTTGATGAAGGAGATGTTTAGTTTTTTCCATCTATTAGTTTGTGCATGACCATTACTCATCTCCTTTGTAGAATTAGCATCTTAGAACTCGTGGAGCAAGTGGAGAGCCTTTTGCTGGCACTGTGGAATTTGAAGTACTGGTTGATCATAAATCAACTGATTCCTTACGAACCATATTATCTAAAGAAGCATTACAAGCAATAGTCGATGATCATTGTCCACACAAGTAAATGTGGAATAAAGCAAGACAGAAAAAGGATCTGTTGATCCCTCTTATTAATTTGTAAGTGAAAACCACTTGTATCCCAAAAACATGTAGTCCATTCACAGCTTCTGAACACGTGGGCAGTTGTTTCCTCACTCTCACCATATATCTTGCCGATTGGATCCATTTGCTTGTGTCTTCTAATAATATCTATCCTAATAAGAATCAAACTATGAAGGAGCCTCTAGAAAAAGAACTTCACTTTTGATGGAATCCTCATAGCCCAAATCCAATTCTAGTTTGAAATTGATGAAGAAGAAGCATTGTACCTCATAGAATCGAACTAAATTGAGTCTTTAATCAAATGATAGCATGTCTTCACTAAGAACATTTTATTTTTTAGTAAAATGCCAGCTAATGGAATCTTTAGGATGCCTGCAGCTAAATGGAATAGACAGAATCTATTTAGCCTCCAGAGAATGAAAAAGAGCAGTAATTTTGGCTTGATCCCACCCATCTTTATTTTCATTCATTAAACATCTCACCTTTATATCAAGGTCCACTATTCCTTGGGAATATGGGTTTAAAACTTGGTAGATCTAGGAGCCAACCATGCCTCCATACTCGAATGTCTTCCCTATCTCCTACTTATAATCTCAGCCCCCTAAGAAGATAATCCTTAGCCTTAACTATAATTGTCCATGAATAAATCAGATTAAAAGTCTTTGGAGCTTCTAGGAAAGTATCAGGCCTTCAAATTTTAGGATAGAAGTGAATTTGGTTCCATTAAAATTCATCATCCTTGCTTACCTAGCATAGCCAATTTAAAAGCATGTATATCTTTAAAGCCTCATCACCCTTTTCCTTTTACTCACACAGTTTTACCTAGGAACACCAATGAACTCTCCTTTCATCTTTTTTCTACCCCCACCATAAATTAGCTATCAAAGAGTTTATGTCATCACATACCTGTTTGAAGCTCGAAGCAATTCATAATGTAACTAGGGATGGATTGTGTAATGAATTTTATCAATATCTCCTTATCTGTGATTGATAGAGATCTCTCCTTCCAACATAATAATTTTTTCCTCAATCTATCCACCATATTTTGGAATAGAAGCCTTCATGATTGAGTTATAGTAGCTGGCAACCCCAAATATTTTGCATGTTTTTCCACTTATTTTAAACCAAGAAAACTTTTGGAAAAATTATAGGCATTAGAGGAAATATTAGGACTAAAAAAGATTTTAAATTTCTCAAAATTAATTTTTTACCCAAAGCTCTCTTATAAAAACTAAGGATATCAACAATAACTTTCATTTCACCTCTAGTAGCTCTGCCAAAAATAATGCTTTCATCAGCAAAAAAAGATGAGAAACCACAGGAGCTCTACGACTGATTATAGTAAGGATCGAGATTTTGCTTTCCTAATCAAACTTGATAAAAGCCTCTGAACCTAAAATTAATAAACAGGGGCATAAAGGATCACCCTAACGCAGCCCTCTGGAAGGAGAAAATGTTTGATCTAGATTACCATTAATGAAAATTGAATAGGACACAGTGGAAATACAATTCATGATTAATCTAACCCATGACATAGGATAATTTATATGAATAAGAACTTGTTCAAGGAAAGGCCATTCAATTCCATCATAAGCTTTGCTCATGTCTAATTTTAAATCATAGAAGCCTCAAGTGCCTCTACGCTTTTTGTTTCATAGAGATGAAAACTTTCAAGAGCAAGCAAGGCATTATCTAAAATTTGGCGACCTGGGACAAAAGCATATTATGTCTTATTGATTAGGCTAGGGAGAATCAATTTAAACTTATTAGCAATTGTTTTAGTAGTAATTTTGAAAACTATATTACATAAACTAATAAGCCTAAAATCTTTAGGACATCGGGATTCTTTAATTTTAGGGATTAAGGTAATAAATGTATTATTTATGCAAGTAGGAAAGTCTTCTTGATTGAGAATTTTAAGAACAAAATTAGTGACATTATTACAGATAATATGAAAAATTTCTTATAGAAAAAAGTAGACATTCCATCAGGTCTCGAAGCCTTTGTTGGATGCATTTGAGATAAAGAGTTATAGATATCATACCTGGTAAAAGGTCTTTGGAGAATTACTCTCATATTGTCATCTAGGCTTTTATCTAGAGCCCTGACTACCTCATTCATATTAAGAATACCAGTGGTGGAAAACATATCTCTGAAATAATTTTGGAATTTTCAAGCAATGTCATATTCTTGTTCAATAAAAATCCCATTTCATCCATTATCTTATCAATTTTATTTCTCTGTTGTCTCCCATTTGCTTTTTAGTGGAAAAAACCTGCATTTTTCTCCCTATGTCTTAGCCAATTGATTCTTAAATGTTAATGCCACATCGCCTCTTCTTTTTTAGATAACCCTACTAAGATGCCCATAATATATTTATCTCTGAATATTCTCTTCTCATTGTAATTTTCGCTGGAGGCAACCTAGCTCATGTTGGAGCTTTCTTATTTCAAAGTTTACATGCTCGAAGTGATCTCTTTGCCATTTAAAGTTGAGCTTTACACCTCTGAATTTTTGGAATCAACAGGTGTTCCAACAAATTAGCAATACCCTCCCACCAAGTGTTTATTATTACCTGTTTGCAACTAGAATCTTGGAGCCACATGGATTCAAATCTGAATTGCCTATACCTTTTTTTGTCTTCTACATTACACTTCCTAAGCTAATAAAATTAGAGAATGACTAGAGTTTTGGCAAGTGAGATGATGGACCCAACACTAGGGAAAATTATTAATCCACTCCTCATTTGCAACAAAATAATCTAAACATTCTTGAATATTATGAGGGGCTGCTCTACCATTGGTCCAAGTGTATTTGAACCTAGAAAAACCCAAGTCCACCATTGAACCTGCTTGCAAAGCTTTTTGGAAGGCTATAATTTTGCCCAACTACTTTGGATTCCCACCAATCTTCTCAAAGTTGAACAACATTTCATTGAAGTCACCCTCGATAAGTCAAGGCAAAGTGTTATTTGAACTCAACTCTTGTATCAAATCCCATGTTAAATGCTTTTCAATATCTTCTAGCCACCCATAGATGATGGTAAATCTCCATGCCAAATTTGAGTGTTGAGTCTTTATCTTAGTATCAATATGATGGAGAGATTTATAACTGAGAAGCACCTACAAATTAGACTTTCAAAGTAGCGCTAGTCCTTCGCTTTTACTCGAACCATCTCCTCAACAACCAACTATTATACCTTTTGAAAAACCAATCTAATTTCGAATAATATCCATTTCTGACTAGGAATTTCTTATTTCCATGAGAAACATAAGGATGGGATCTTCCTAAAGCAATAACTTCTTTAAAGTGTGAATTGTGCGTGGGTTCCTAAGCCTACAACAATTTCATGCAAGGCAACTTATGGTTTCCAGCAGGATTACTGAGCAACCTCCACTGATATAAAATAATCACAGGCTACATCCACTGCAAACAATTTGCTTAAGTTCTCACTTGAAATCTTCTTTTTCTTCTTTTGACTCAGCACCTTCTAAAGCCAGAGCTTTTCTTTTAGTTTTCAGGGATGTACTTAAAGGATCATGAGACCTGTAAAGATTTGGGTTCTATCTAAGCCATTTTCTTTTGGTAGGTGGGTAAAGTTTTATGTTTAGGTTGACAGATAAAGGCAGCTTAGAAGGTTAATTGATAACTCAGGGCTAATTTAGGATAAAAGGGCTTTTTGGGTTAGTAGTTGGGTTGATGGTAGGTGGGGTGTAACTATTGAGCTCTAAGAGAATTGGGTTTTATCTTTTTGAGGGCAGAGATTAATTTGGAATTGTTCTAATAAGTCAATTACCTCATTTTATGTTTCAGTTAGCTGAGGGTCAAGAGCATTAATTATGTTAGATGGTGAAGGTTCAGATATGATAGAAAAGGGATATAGGTGCAGATTCAGGTTGAATATGAGGGGAATGTGAGGTGACCTGAGCATCAGCGGCTTCCAGAAAGAGGCAAGTCTGTTTGGTGGGTATGTATTAGTAAGGTCTCTTTATCTTTTCAAAGGAGAGGCATTCAACCAAGGACCATATGACCATTGTTCAATCATATTGTCGAGATCAGCATAAAAATCCCTACAGTGTTTGATCGAATGGCTCAGTTTGCCACAATGAAAATAAAAGGACGATAAGCTCTCATACTTTAACATAATCTAGAAAGAACTGTCATCCACTAAGATTGTGATTCCCCTCTCTAGCTGATTTTAATTTTTGCCTTGAAATAAAGGAATCTTCCTCCAATCCAATTAATTTTTGCCACTGATGACACCCCTCTCCACCAGTACCTTAATTAGATGATTATTAATCATATATCACCTAATTAGAGAACCAATGTAGAGAGGCACTACTTCTAAAGTAGCGTCATATAACTTTGCAGTTATTTTTATAATCTATCACAAGGTATGTACCATTAATCATAAGCTTTGGACTGCATAACCAGTGCAATATTCTTGTGGTAGCAATTTAAATAGATATGACCAAAGATCATCTTTAAATCTCTTAAATGTAGATGACAAGAAAACAGAATTGCTAACATACCTAAAATGTATAAATCATAACTGTGCACTAGTAGGCTAGATTGTAGGATACAAGTATATGGTTATATAAAAATTTATCTCCAAAATGAACATAACCCTTTTTGTATCAACTAACCTATATAGAACAAAGTAAGAAATGGGTATAGGATACATCAAATCTTAGGGTACATCTTTGTCTTATCCTGTCTTACTTCCTATCTTGTAATTATCCTGAGTAAGTCATAGTGCAATATTAAAATGATATTTATATGCTACAATAACCTGGAAGGATAGAAGTGAGGGAGTGATTATTTTCTAGAGAAAAATACTCAGTGAATGATAGAGTACAACAATAATATGGTAAACAAGTATAACATAATCAGATATGAAATGGGTGGTGAATAACCAAATAGAATTGAACAAAGTATAAGAGTAAACGCACAATGTTAAACTGAAATTTTCAATAACTTCCATTTAATTTGCAAAATTTATATTAAATATAATTATCTTAAAATTATCACTATGGCCTCCTTATAAATTTTGTGTAATAGCCAATCATATTTTTGTTACATTTAGATTATAAAATTCTTTTAATAATTTAATAGTGTGTATGTCCCAAATACAGGCGTTAAGCTCACTGCCATAAAAGCTGCTTAGATAAGTAATATCATTAAATCTTTTAAAAGCAATGATTCATAAGTTCAAGCACATAGGCTCATATTTATAAGTGTATATAAACATATGAGCACAGACATACAATTTCACATTTCACAAGTGGATATCGATGTGGCGGGTACCATTCGGCACATCGAAAGTTCATTATAATTGTATGCATACAAATAATACCACTTGGATTCACCACAATAGCATATTGAATCTCAAGCGTTGTCCATAAGACAGTTATCACAATAATTGGCCAATATAAATCTCAACTTCCGTCAATTCATATACACACAGTACTTAAAGTACGAATAAACTCTTTAAATCACACAAGTTGTTGTGTCCTAAACACAGTCTTACATCTTATTGAACCCAGCCGTACCCCGGGCATGGTCTTACTACAACCTTTTCAAACCTTTGTGTCGTGCTCAAATATACATATTTTCACACCATTTACTTTATAGTTTTTTATTAATTTTTCCTATAAGGCTTAGGTTTGATTTTAGTAAAACACTCTCAATTTCATTCTTTACAAAATTTAATATGTTAATTCTTAACTTAATATTCAATACAAGGCTTATCCTCATGTAAGTTCCTTTTTGAGTACACACACATATATAAGTTAACTTGGTTGATGTGGTACTTCTTTGTGTGCAAGTGCGTAGGTATGTGCACCTAAAAATTTCATCAAATATTCCACATTATATATTTTCAAGTAATTTTCTTTGGGTTATTAACTTCATGTGTTTAAAGCACGTTTCAATTGATTTTACTCAAATTGGATATATATCAGAGAAGTTATATCAAACTTTGCTCATTATGGTCAAGTTGTTTTCTTGATGTTGCACAATAAAATATATTGCTCTAGAAGACCATCAAAACAGAAAAATTTGATGTTTCCTATTCCTGGTAAAGTTATCGAGGAGATTTTTGAGTTCCTATAGGATTAAAATTCACCTCATTCGAAGTTGTATAACTAAAGTAATGTCCTTTTTAAGCTCACTATACTTGCTCAATAGACTGTCAACTTGACAGAATTCATAGGGTGCAATTGAAAATTCATCAAATATTCTATGGTTTATATTCTTAAGTAAAATTTTTTAGATTTAAATTTTTGTGTTTCTATGGTGGTTTTAATTGATTTCTCACTAATTGGATTTACGAGTTGAAAAAAAAATTAAAAAAACTTTGGAATGGTCAAGTTGTTTACAGAATTTGCGTAATAAAAAGTACAGATCTGAAACACCATCTGAAAAGCATAATTTAGTTGTTCTTATTTCTGAAAATTTTGTAGAGAACACATTAAAGTTTCAAAGACTTAAAAATTGGCTCATTTGGAGTTATAGGGCACCAGTTATAGCTTATATTATTTTACTGTTTATAGGTACACAAAATTTCTAAATCTTCAATGTTAAAACTTTTTGTTCTTAGATGAATTCTCACTAAGTATAAACCAATATTTACATATCTTTTACACAATTCATATTTAAACAATTAACTTCAGCAAGTAATTTTTTTAGGAACATTAAATTGCAAGATTTTTCAAGAATCACAATTCAACTAAGCAAGAGTTCCAAGGCAAACTTAAGATTCAACAAAGAATTGGAAAGAAAATGCTTACTCCCCCAACAAAATTCTTAGGATCAAGAATCAAAAAGAAGGAAGAGTTCACTCACTAACAAAGATATTCAATCAAAAGGATATTCAATTAAATAGAAATTAAGGAATCAATCTAAAGCAAAGAAAGAGAATTCCACAAGATAATCAATTTAATAAAGATTAAGAGGCAAATCTAACAGAAGAGAAAGAAGAAATCTTGATCACCTTGCTAGAGCTCCTTTATCCCTTCCTCTCAATTCTCTCTTCTTCCTCTTTTTTTTTTTTTTTGTAGGTGGTAATCTTAAATTGGAGGTAAACTCAATTTTTGGAGATATTCTTATCCCTAGAGTGTAGTAATATAGTCCTCCTCTTCCCCCATGATCTAAAGATTTCCTCCTACTTCTCTTTTCTTCTTCTTCTTCTCTTTTTTTTTTTTTTGATGCCACATAAGCATATTCATAGCATTTAGATTATAGTGAATTTTAGGTTTAGCCTTGAATTTAATGTAGTATTTATATGTCCTTATTTAGGTAAAGAATCATCTTCTGGCGTAGACCGTTGTGCGGCTCCTATTATGTATGTATCAGTATAACACTGTAGTTTCGAACCTATTATGTATATATGTTTTAAGAATGATTTTATTTAAAATTTTCTTACATGTGGTTTGCAAATATATATTTTCTAGTAAACTTGGGAACATATGATGTTAGTTTGATTTTTGAGCTATGCACTTGAGAAATGAATTTCTATGATATTTAAATAATATTTTGAAAAATGGTGTACACTCTGTGAAGTTGCCTATGAAATCATACCTTGAATGTCGAGTGCCTAAAATATATATTATAGCCCTTTTAAGGGTATTGTCTCTGTGCATGCGTATGGCGAGGAATTGCATTTTGGGTTACAAAGTGAGACATTCAGCGCCCAGAATTGCTAGAGATTTCTAGGCCACGACTAAGAGTGAATATGTATAAGTATTTATTCGTTGATTTGGTTATGAATTTCTCAATTTTAAATTCAAGCTAAGCTTAAGAGATGAGTTGATGAAGCGTGATCGCTCAAAAATCTAGTTTGATGAACTTTTTTTTGTTACAGTGAATCTGTTAAGATTCTAGTTATCTGAAGTGTTTTGAATTGATTTGTTTGAATTAAATTAACAACTAGTTGTATGTTCCCCTTTGTTATACTTATATCCTCTCACTGAGTAGTCGTACTCATCCTCTTTTTTTATCATTTTTCAGACTCTTTCTAGATAAATAAATCATTGCACAACATAGTTCACGTGTGCTCCTCATTTGTCAGCTTTAGTGGAGGTTGAGCCAACAAACTCTTGCTATTTTGGATAAGTTTTGCCTAGACTAGCCTTAAAGGCTAATGTACAGTTTATAAGTAGTTTCTCCTAACTGAACCTTATGTACAGTCAGCTTGTAATAATATCTTATGGTACATTAGTTATAGTGTTTTTAGTCCTCCTCTTCCCCATGATCTAGAGATTTCCTCCCACTTCTCTTATCTTCTTCTTCTTCGCTTTTTTTTTATGCCATATAATCATATTCTAGCATATTTCTATTATCTTCTTCTTCTTTTTTTAGGTGATAAACATCAAAGATGGAGATAAGAACTAGGTGATAAACATCAAAAATGGAGATAAGGACTATCTTAATTCACTAAAGATAAATATTATCTCTAGCCCTTAAGGAAGTGTCACCTACACTCTCTCTATTCTTGTTTTTTCCTAGTCCTTTCTAGAGTTTTGCCATTAGGTCTGAATCTACATCCTTAATTTTCTATTATAATATTTTGAGTACATAAATAGTTATTTTTTATTCATGTATTTAATTTAATTTATGTTATATACATATAATTTAAGGTAATCCTAAGTACGGGTGTGACACTGATGATCTTCAAACCTGACAGAATCATATTTTTTCCTCATTCTCTATCAATCAATTGCTTTTTAGGTTTCCATACTCTCTTCATTGTCTCCATTAGGGCATAGCTATTGTATGGCTGTTCTAATAGGAGAGAACCCACCAGGTACAAATAAGGTGTAGGAGGCATCGACAAGTGTCTGTAAGTTGAGATTATGATTGCCTCTTTCTCATTATGTTTTAGATTGTTTTTTTCTCATTAAGGAAATTGCACAAATAAATCTTTCAGAGATAGAAATCGCACTGGATAATCCATTACAAATGAAATAGTAAGACCTATAGACACCAACACCGAAAAAAATAAGAGAAAAAGAAAAGGGATGATAAGAAAAGGTGACCGAAAGAAAACTGTTTGTGCGAAAATTTACATTATTTGCTAGGCATTTTATTTTATTAGTTAGTAGTTTCTTGTGTTTTAATTTTTTTTTTTTTGTTGGTTTCTTGGTTTTAACTTTAATTTATGTGTTTTAGGTTTGTTGGACGCCTAATGAAGGAATTTGGATGAAAAAGTCACATTTTGGGTGCGAAAACTCGACTACCATCGCAGCCAAGAGATGAAGGAAATTGGCGCCAATGGTGTTGTGGTTGCAGACCAAGCTACGACTACAGCCGAAGATGATTTTTTTTGGACTCCAAGGGCTGCTGCCATCGCAGCCTTGCTGTAGTCACAGCCCTCTGTCGAATTAAATTTAATGGCACATGTCCGAGTATTTTGAGTACAACATTTTGTACAGAACTCCGATTAAGTTGATTCAAAGTACTAAGGAAAGCTAAGAGAAAATTATACAACTTTGATGAAGACTTAAAGAGCTAATTCATTCATATTAGAAGGCTAAAGTTTCATGAAAGTCATCATATCTGCACAGCAAAGGAAGACTATCCTAATTCGATTAGGATTGGAATTTTGATTGTGTTGACTTATTTTGAAGGGCAACGCAACTTCCCTTCTAAGGCCTTTAAATACATCATAATGGGGACAATTTTAGGGGGAGAAAATAGCTGAAAAAGCTCAAGAAAATGGGGAGAAACTCAACAGAGATCAAGAGTTGAAGATTAAAGATCCAAATTAAATCTTTGTTTTTCTTCTCTTTTTGCTCTGTTATTCTTGTAAATTTCATGGGATAATTTTATAGTGGCAAGATATTTATTTGTTAGGAATTGATGATCCAAACTTGATCTAAGCTTCCAATTAAATAAACTCATTAGTTGTTGCATATTGTGTTTATTAATCTTAATGTTTGTTGTTGTTTGGCCTCCAATAACATGATTTCAATTGGGATTATGCATTGAGAGATGGTGATTCTAATAGACCTATAAACACAAGTTTAACTTGACTCAAAATTAGAGATAAATTGAGTTGTTTAATTCCATTGAGCTGTGCTTCATAATTCATGATTTTGATATCTAGGTGTTTGGATTGCAATGAGCATTGGATCTTTGTTGCCTTGATTGATAATTGTGACTTTAAATTAATTGATACCTGAGAAATATTGATTGATGCTTTAGAAAAGCTCAGGATATGCGTAGCTAGTTTAGTAGTATATTCGGATAGCTTTGGTGATTGTGTGGTAATTTAATTCCTAGCATATTTTGATTATTGATTGTCTATTCTTTGCATTTCAAATTTTTTTTATTTTATAGGTTAATTTATTTGTTATTTAAATTTCCTTCCAAAAATTCCTTATTCGAAAGTCTTAGACAATAAAGAATTAGGTTAATAGGTAATTAGAACAAGTCTCCGTGGGAATGATATTTCTTATACCACTTGGCAATACTGTGTGCTTGCGGTTTTGCACAAATAAAAACACAAATGAAATATAATAATGAAAAAGGCAAACATAGAAATACGAATTAATGGAAAAACTGAAGGGATTTGCGATAAAGGTAGAGAAGTAAGTTGAAATCGAAAACCCTAGAGACAAATCCTACTGAAAACCAAATGCTACATCAGAGCAAACTCTAACCCTAACATGAAGGGAACCCCTATGGTTTTTACTTTTGATTTAGATTTGAAAATATTTTTTATTTTATAGGTTTATTTATTTGCTATTTAAATTTCATTCCAAAAATTTCTTATTTGCAAATTTTAGATAATTAAGAATTAAGTTAATAGGTGATTAAAACCAATTTCAGTGAAAATGATATTTTTTATATTACTTGTTAATATCGTATTCTTGCGGTTTTTCTTCAACAAACATAAATTATATAACGACTCCACTATTTTTTATATTTATTGAATATATGAAAAAAATAATATAATTAGTTCTTTTCAGTATTTATTTATTGCTTATTTTACATTCACCATAGCACTAAGTATCTAGTGCGTTAAAAAATAATATAATTAGTTAAAGTGTTGTCTATTTCTTTTTTGTTTTGTTCATATAATGCGATAAAAAAAATGTTTAGTGAAACCAGACAAAATAACAGAAGTCAAGAGCCTGTTGCTTTCCTACACATTAACAAAGAGAACTTACCTTTTAATTATCCCATGCAATGGATCATATCTCAATACGAAGATAAATATAAAAAGCAAGTAGGCCATGTGACCGACTTCTTGTTGCATCAAAAAGATTTTTTTTTTTTTAACTATTATAACAAGTGATTAATTTATGACATCATAAAAAATAATAATAATAATTTAATTTTTCCTTTTAAAAAAATATTTATATATTTTACTATTTAAACTACCACTAAAATAATTTTTAATGTAAAACAAAACTCGTAGATTAATTAAAGGGTGGCTATCTGCATTCCAACAGCACACCTGACTCTAATTTATGTGATTACAGCCTTCGTAACATTATTAATTCATACGAAAGGGTATTTAAATAGTTTAATATTGAACTTTCAGTTGAATATATATGTAATTTCTAATTTTTTACTTTATTATGGTTCGGGTGTAAAATTTCAGTTAGTTTATTTTTAGTTATAAAAACTTTGATTTATATTTTATCACTAAATCATTTGAGGGAATCTTAATAGCATAGTAATTGGATGAAAAATATTTTAAAAATATTCACCACGTCATCTTTTAACTTATTTAAATTATTATTTTATTATCAAATTTTGTTTTTTATTTTGCTCAATTTCAATTTTTATATAATTTTTTTTTACAAAGTATCGATTTAAATATTTAAAGTTAAAGAATGATAATTATAAAGAATGACAATTATGACCAATTCTTCTCCATTGCATAATTAAAATATTACCCACCGCGTTGCTAGTGATTGATAGCTGTAGATATATTTTCCAATACAATTAGTTTTCATTGAAATGGATGCAAAAAGAAAATGGGAACTAAATTAAATTTTTGAAGATAAAGAATTCGTCAATTTCACTCCATTGTATAATTAAAATGTTATATCCATGTCATTGCTATTGATTGATAGCTATAGATATATTTTTCAATACAAGTAGTTTTCCTGGAAAAAGAAAGCTTCCAAATGTAATTGACGTTTTAACTTAAATATCTGATATAAAATTCATTTAAATGGATCAAAAGTCAAAACCCAATAAACAAGAACTGCTAAATTTTCTTGGTTGAATGTATAGTTTCATTCGTAAACTTTATCAAATTATTTTATTGCATTCTTCTACTTTTATTATATTTTATAACACCTCAACAGCTGATTTTTCACTTCTATTGAATTCATAGAATACCAAAATGGATCAAAGTATTAAAATGATACACATGTGTTGATTTTAAATTAATAAAAACAAAATGTAAGGACTAAAATGAAAAAACAAGTTCAAACAATTTTTTTTTTACTTATGCCATCTTCGTCTTCCTACCATCCTTCTCATCACCACAGTTTCCATCAAAACTCTAACAAATCAACCAAGAATTACATAGAATAATCAAGAGATTATTAAACAAAAAAAAATTGAATAAAAGAGTATACTTCACAAAACCCAATATGTAAACAAATTTTTTTTTTTTAAATTACGTCTCCAATATTATCAGAGATGGAAGAGGAAGGTCTGAAAATTAATTATTAAATTTCTTATGAGTTAAAAAACAAATTCAAAAGTGAATGAAGTAAGCTGTGATGGCGATTGCAATAATTGAAAGAAGAGATAACAACAAATTAAAGTCCTAAAAACTTTTAAATTTTACAATAAATTTTAAATTTTTTTTTAAAATTGAGTCCTATAAATTTTAAAAATTAGATTATTGTTGTGGTATAAATATATACAAATGAAATTAAAACCGTTGAATTTATTTTTATTTAATTACAACCGTTGATTATTTTTATGTACTGATGCCTATAAAATATATCAATGACTATAACTAAATTAGTAGTAATCTAACGATTTTAATTTCATTTATATAGGTATAAATGTTTGTATTGTAGAAAGACTATTTAAAATTAATCTAATCTTAAGTGGTTAAATCAAATGGAATATATATGTTTTTCATCACTAATAGTGGCCAACCAATACTTCAATCAGGTGAATATTAAAAAAATTATGTAAATTGAACTAGTATTTAATTGGAGAAAATAACATAATCAAAAAGAAAGATTTTTTAATTTTAATTTTTATTAATTTAAAAACTTTAATTTTTAAAAGTAATTAAAATCAAGCGATTGTAGAATACATATAATATGCAATATAAATAAGCTTTTTTTTTCTTTTCTTCATATGGTAACTACTTTTTTTTTTTTTTGAGGAATATGGTAAATACTTTTTTAATTAAGTCCATTAGAGAAAAATGAAATCTGCTTCCAAAATTTTCTACTACAGACCTTTTATCCTAAAAATTTTGTAAGACAATTAGATTTTAAAGTAATTGAAATATAACAATATGTTATGTACTGTATTAGTCGTTGAAAGGTTGAATACAACTAGGTACATCAGCATGTAAACACACAGAGTTGTAAAAGGAACGAGCCCAGCATGCCAAGTTATGAGCACTTTGGTTGGCTGACCATGGAACAGAAACAAATTGAACGTAAGAAAAGTAACTAATCAGCCGCGAGAGGCATTGTCGATGCTGAAAGAAATGGCCGTCATAGAATCACTTTTCCAGAACAGCAACCAGAAGACCTGATGCATTGCAAGCAACCTGAAGACCGAACAGTACCGCTACCGCCTCAGCAATAACGACAGAAGAGAAGCCACGCAACCTGGTACCAGCAGATATCAACACCTCACCATTAGAGTTCCTAACCACACAACCAAGACTCAATTCTCCCGTTTGGCAACATATAGAAGTATCAACATCATGTTGCTTGAAAAATTTCTTAGTACGTTTTCATGTCCTGAAGATTTTTGTTTATAATTTTTCTTCGCTGAAAATTACAAATTGCATAATAATTATGATGATGATAATAACACAAAAGCTTACATGACCACTGAATTCCGTTGTCGGTCAATAATGTCTTGGCCTAATGCCAAAAACTTGTTGGCATTCACTGGTGTAGTTGTTCAAATCAAAAGGGGATGATCCCTAGAAGGACGTTGTCTCATTGTAACCATATCCAATTTGAAACACCATCTCAGTATATTCCTGAAAGATAATCAGAACAAAGTCAATGAAGAAGTGGTCTAACAATCATTTCTCTAAAGACATTATGAGGTGTAAGGTTTGAACTGGGGTTTATTGTACTGTTGATACCATAACTTTACCCCATGTTTCAAAATGGTACCACAATTTTAATTTTTTTCTTTTCAGTTTCAGTTTACAATCCCTTAATGATTTCTGGTGAAAAATTGTTGACGTGTCAATCAGAATAGTAATATTCTTAGAATATGCTCCACATAACCTGCCTACTCAGCATCCTTGTCACTTAAGGTGGGCCCACAACTTATAACTCATTAAAAAAACTTAAAATCCCTAAATCCCTAATTAACTACAGTCCTAAAATCTCTTCGTTCTCTATGTTCCTTCGTTCTTATATTCTTCTTCTCCTTCAATGGCCTTCTCAACTTCTTCTCTTTTTTCTAAAATTTTTTTCACCTACAATCAATTCTTTCCTTTAAAAATTCTTAATTCTAATTAAACCCACTATTCAGGTAAAAAAACGAAAAGAGAAACTCATTATAATGAAGAGGAACAAAAGTGGTGTGGTGTCTGTTCATCGGTGTCCTGATGTCAAGTATGGGAAGCGGGTTCATATCCTGCCAATTGATGACACTATTGAAGGTGTTACTAGCAATCTGTTTGATGTGTATTTGAAGCATAAGTCTCTTTGATGTTCTTTTATTGTGATCCATGTCTTATTTTGCAATTGAATAATGAGTTCTGATCATCTTTTGATTGAATTCAATAGCATATTTCGTGGAATGAGTTAGACGTGGATTTTGGTGATTTGAGAGGCTGGAGTGAAGGTTTGGAATTGATGATAATTTGGTAGATGCTAAAGGGAAATAGGCTAATATTGGTTCCGATGGAAATGGTCAAGTAAAAGGAACTTTAGAGTCTGGGTTAAAACAAATGGATTTAAAAACATCTAGTAGTTCTGCGCCGCAAAGTGGTGGTGGTTATGAGGCTTGTGATTTTCTTATTATTGCTTCCCAACCCTTAGCCAAACCTTCATTGTCTTTGCTCATTCTCTTATGCCAACTAAAAAAAAGATAAAAAAATCAAATATTTCACCTCCCTTACATTGCTATCCTCCCTCTCCCATTAGTATTCTGTCTTTTTTAGAGCAAAAGACACATTTTTGCAACAAACTTAGAAAATGGTAGCTAAAGGGAATCAAATACACCAAAAACAATAACAAAAACATCAATCTTTTGCTGCTATTTAAAATCATTTTGAAGAACAAAAGATTGATGTTTGAATAACAAATTGGATTGATGGATTTTAGGGAATAATAAGGTGGATGTTATGTGTTTTAGATGAGGTGGAGGTTTGAAAACGAAGATAAGCTTGGAGGTTTGAAGAAGAAGATGAGCTAAGAGGTTTAAAGAAGAAAGTGTTAGGGATTTAAATTTCTAATTTTGGGATTTCGGGATTTTATTATTGTTTTCAATTAAAGATTTAAGGATTTTAATTTTTTGTGAGTTGTAAGTTGTGGGCCCCACTTAATGACATGGAAGCTGAGTAGACAGCTTATGTGGAGCATATTCTAGGAATATTACTATTCCAGTTGACATGTCAGCAATTTTTCACTGAAAATTATTAAGGGACTGTGAACTGAAACTAAAATAGAATTTAAGGGACTAAAAAGAAAAAGATTAAAATTGTGGTACCATTTTGAAACATGGAGCAAAATTATGGTACCAATGATGCAATAAACCCATTTGAACTTCTTTCCCAGTTGTGCAATCCATAATTATATCTGATTTATTATTTTTGGTGAAGTTATATATGCATTAGAAGATATGCATGTTTTAAATGAGAGATTCTTTCCAACATTTAGACTATTACACCAAACTGTTAGATGTTTGACACTGTTAATGACCGCAAATGCATGGGTTAACAAGAAATAAAGTGATGAGAAAGTATCATTCCCTTAAGGAATGATACTAAGCATCTACTAGTCTTGATTATAGTTGTTTAGAGCTTGCAAATATAATTTGAATAAAAATAAATAACAAACTAAATAACAAATAAACAAAGAAATATAAATCAAGCTAGTGCTATTCAAATTAATAAAGGAATAATTAATAGTTTGGAGTCTTCTCTTAATAGCTAGTTTATAGTCCTAAAAACAAAGTTAACAAATCAAGTCGAGAGACATAATTACCAAGTGAAGAGCATGTTGTCCACTCACAATCACACAATTATAAATCACAATCTTAAGAAAAATACAAATGAATGAAAAATACTCCAATCTATGGCCCCTACTTTGGCATGGGAAAATCAACTCTACCCTTTTTTTTTTGTGTTTTTCTTCACTTTCTTAATAGTTCCCTGTCTTTCCTGAACTACTCAACGTGAACACCTTAAAAGGTTACTTTGTATACTCATACTCTTGGAAAAGAGCATTAGAGTAGATAGGAATTCAAGTCTTTTAGCACATCTTATTCTTTTCCTTTTCTTTTCTTTTTTTCTTATTTTTTTAGAATTGGGAAAGA
Organism: Mallotus repandus; assembly: GCA_949671775.1. Taxonomy (NCBI): domain Eukaryota; kingdom Viridiplantae; phylum Streptophyta; class Magnoliopsida; order Malpighiales; family Euphorbiaceae; genus Mallotus; species Mallotus repandus. The sequence continues at coordinate 27,069 of CATIWM010318923.1, read as the reverse complement.
GTGTTCTTACAATTCCTTTCGCATACAACTAAAGGCAACCCTAGAGATGAGTTTAATTCATTCTCCACACTACTTCCCAAAATAACAACTCAACCTCATGTTTAAGTGAGCAACAACATGCATTAAGTACATTAAAAGTGCAAAATTCTCAACTCAAAATGTTAACTAAGCTTAAAAGAAATCAAACTAACTATTAAAAGAAGATTGACAACATAAGCTCAATAATACCATAAACATACATAAAACTCATCACAAAGATAATTCATAAAAATTCAAGTGCTTAGCATTAAAATTCAAAAATTTGGGCAAAATTTACACAAATACAAATGCAACACATGATAAACCAAAAATATACACATGATATACCCAAGAATGCAAAAATGCAAAAACGATTCAACCCCCCGGCACTTGAATTACACATTGTCCTCAATATGTGTAGGGTACCTAATATGCACATGTAAATTATATATTATTCACAAACATAGCAAAATCAAAACAAAAATTCATAAGAAAAAATTATAAACATGAAATGTATGAAAAAGAAAACTAAAAATAAAAATAAAAGCTAGGGAAAAGAAGGTTTACTCCCCTTGAGTAGGAGATTCCGGAGCTGAAGGTGCATTCGGTGGAGTAATGACTCCAAGTTGTCTCCTTAGAGAAGATGGTGATGGAAGATGTTTATGCCTTGTTTACTTAAAGTACTCCATCATTTTGTAAAAATGATAGGATTGATCATCTTCTATGTCCAATAACTTATCATTCAACTTATAATATTTATCCTCTATTGACTTTTCAAAACTTTAAAATCGAGAGTCGATGGATTTTTTAATGCTCTCAAAACGAGAGTTGACTGTTACCGTTAAAAGATCCAACTTCTCTAGGACTTGATTCATGGCATCGTTTGATAGTGCAAGCAACTGTAAAAGTGATTTTTGGTCTCCTGCTTCTTCATTATTAGGTTCCTCCTCACCACTGCAGCTTGAGGCAAATTTCTTCTTCTTACTGCAGATTATCTCTGGTGAAAACATTTCCTTATGGTAGGATCTCTTAACTCCATTGTGGATAAGAATATCTCAGCTCTAGTAAGAAAAAGCCAACTAAGTCTTTCTTGCAAAATAGAAGGCATTTGAGTAGTGATGGGATTAAAAACATAAAAGTGTAATGCCAAACCTGTCATGAAATGGCCCATTGAAATCAATGCCTTAGAAGCTCTGGCAACCTGCCACAGCATCTTTAAAATGAATTATGTAGTTAAAATCTTTGTAGACGTATGCATACACCACAGCATCAAAAGCTCTTGACTAGATACTTTGTTGCTTTCCATCTTCCTGAAAATTGAGTGACACATGAGCTTGTGTATAACAATGTAACTATGATCTCGAATCAACCCATCAGGAGAACCACGAATATCCCAAACCTCATATTGCGAATTGATTTATTTCCAAAATTATCTTGATTTGTATATGGTGGGTGACTCACATAACCCTCCTTTTAGAAACCTAAACACTCTAAATATGGTATCATAATTAATAATAATGGGTTTTCCATTAAGCTAGCATTCAAATTTCTTATGATCTTGATCAAAGAGTTTCAAAGTAGTGTAAAACTCTAATGTCAAATCTCTATACACCGCAAGAGTCAATCCCACAAACTTCCTCTACCCTAATCTATCACAAAGTTCTAACACCCTATCCTTAAGCTTGACACCCTCTAAAGTTTCCATATCCAAACATTTAGGAACAACAAAATTTCTTTAAGAAAGAGAAGCATACTTATCTCCTTCTTCAAGGGAGAGGATTGGAAAGGGGGCTCCATTATTTTCGGTGAGGTCAATTTCTCCCTCCTTCTATGGACCTTCGATCACCGTCATCTTCATCTTCTTCTTATTGCGTGACATGGCTCGAGAAGATTTGTGCTCCATTTTAAGAGAAACAGATTTTGGGAGAATGAGTTTTTGAGAAATTGGGGATGAAATGAAAAGAATTAAGGTTAAAGAGGGAATGAGAGAGTAGATGGCATGGATTTTTAGAAGATTTGATAAAAAAATTTGAATGGGCAGTCGGTTCCTGGGTGGTTGAAGTGGTCACGCAAAGAGTGAAGATCGTGGGTTTTGAAAAAGAAGTGGGAGAGGGAAGTGGGTAGTGGCTGTTTTTACTATAAATTAGGGCACATCCATGATCGCGGGTTGGACGCAACCACTATATAAAGTTTGGAATGATTTAAATAGGGAAAACTTGATCATGGTTGACCCGCAATCGAGACAGAAAGACTTGAACTTGAGGCATTCAAAATTCATTATCGCTAAATTTTTGCGAGCACATGATAGGCACCAGTGCTGATATAGCGAGGAATTAGTTATCGCGTTCCTTCACGAGATCGCGACAGTACCTGTAAGAACAAAATTAAACAAACCTAACCATTGACTCAAGTTCAAATAACAAAAACTAAGATAAAGAAACTAACAACTAAACAAAAGAATAATTAAGATTTGAAATAGCTTAATGAAATAAAAATAAAAACATGCTAATTTTAAGTCATTAGCTTGAGCGTGCCCTATAATTCAATGTGTCAAATAAGTGAAGAGGAGGAACGTCCCCCATCCTTGGTATTGAGCAATGCTTGATGTTCTTCTCATTCATCCTTTGTTGATTCAAGCTCAATTTTATCCCTTAAGGAAGCATGCTCTTAGGGATATATACTACTTTAAGTACTTGCATGGCCTTCCTCTTTAGACTCAATTTTTGCTTGGCTTTCTTCACCTTGTTTTGAACTTGAGGATTGAAAGAGTTTTGATTTGAATTAGGCTGCAGCTTTAGATTAATGCCAGCTCCTAAGTCACACAAGCATTTAGGAAATTCTTTATAATCAAGAGTGCAAGGAATTGAAAACTCCCTGGATTTTTGAGCTTGATGAGAACTTTTCTTGAAATGATTGAGCTACAAGTCTCCATTAGAGGTACTGTCTCATTGTCATTCCATTTCTACTTGTTAGTGATAATGTCTTTTGAGGAACTTTGTGTACTTTGGCATTTCATTCAATGCTTCCAAGAGAGGTGACTTTAACTCTAACTTCTTGAAGGTTTCTAGAATTTTGGCAAACCATTTTTCATCATCATTCATCTTTCTTTTTTTAAAAGGAAAAGGCAACCTTGGAGCATATTTAGATGTATCAATGATGGGTGGCTGCTCCACTTGTTTTTCTCTTGGTTCTTTAAGCTTCTTTTCTTGAGCTTTCTCTTGCACATCTTCAATTTTTACCTCTTAATTTTCCTTATCATCACCAGCCCTCAATGGTGTTTGTTTAGGACCTTGAAGTCTTTACCACTCCTCAAAGTGATGGCTTTCACTTATTTTTTTAGATTGACTTTTGTGTTGTTTGGGAGATGCCCTTGAGCTCTTATTGCAACCACATTTGCCAATTGCCCAAGCTGAACTTCAATGTTATAAATTGAAGAAGCATGGTTCTTAACAATTTTGTCAAACTTTGCTTTCATTCTTTTTTAGTTTTCATTTTGGCTTGTCATTTTGGAAGTGACAACATCAAAGAACTTGTCAAGATTTATTCCTATGGCTACAAACTTATCATCCATGGTTGTAAACCTCTCATTAATCAACTTAGCTTAGAATCTAGGTGGTGGTGGTGGCTTAGAGAATTGATTAGATAAGCTTTATGAATTTGGATTATTGCTCCATGAGAAGTTGGGGTGGTTTCTCCAACCTTAATTGTAAGTATTTGACGATGGATTATTGTTTGGTTGCCTTGGTTGGAATTGATTCCTAATATAGCTACAATTCTCTAATGTACCATCTCTATACATGTTTCCACCTCTAAAACCATATTCGATGTTCAAATGATGAAGCATATGGCAATGCTCACAAAATATAGCTGATGAAGGTGGAATGACATTACCTCTTGATGTCAAGTCACCAATTTGTTTACTTAATACAGCAAGTTGTGCTTGAATGGATGTGACAGTGTCAACTCCAAGTTTCCCTCCTTGTTTAGGAGCCAATTATTGTTCTAATGGCCATAGACAATTATTGTTGGCCATTTCTTCCAAAAGTTCAAAAGCTCCATCTATTGTCTTCCTTATAAGTGATTCTCCAACAATCACATTAATAGTGTCTCTAATGGACCTCATTACACCATTATAGAAAGTGCAAATGAGAACATCCCTAGGTAAACCATGGTGTGGACAACTTTAATGCAACTCCTTGAACTCTTCAACACATTGCACAAAGATTTAGTCTCATATTACTGAAATGTGGTTATGTCTTTGATGATCTTTCCCGTCTTTTGGGGGTGGAAAGTATTTAGCCAAGAATCCCTTTGCATGAAGATCCCATGCAGTTATGGATGTTGGTGGCTGCAAATTAAGCCATGCTCTAGCTCGATCATTAAGTGTAAATGGAAAAAGTCTCAATTGAATGGCATCATTGGAGACTCTGTTGTATTTAAAAGTGTCACAAATCTCCAAGAAATTTGCTATGTGCATATTTTGATCCTCTGAAGGTAAGCCATGAAATTGGATAGTGGATTGAATCATTTGTAGAAGAGCAGACTTAATTTCAAAGGTATTGGCTTGTATATTCGATTTAGTTATACTTTGTTGAGCCTCATCCAAACTGGGCATGGCAAAGTCAAGAAGAGTTCGCTCGGCTACAGCTTGTTAAGCTCCTTGTTGTGTAGCCATGTCTCTAGACACACTCTTTGATCTCTTATTGTTCTCCTTCTTGAACTTAGGAAAATCTAGAACAAAGAGCAATTGTTCTTTTCTTACACGTCTAGTGTTATGCATACACAACCACAATAGTACCTAAAATAGAGTAAACAAGTCAAAATAGAGTATAAAAGAAAAATGCTCCAATCCAAAGCAATCTTGACTAATTATGATGTTAGTTTCCCAATCCTCGACAACAGCACCTATGAGCGACCTTTTTTTGTTCAGGGTCCTAGAGGGGTATTGGGATGCTTTTTCGATTCCGAGGGACATGGCAACTTTATCGAATAGGACATCTGCTCTATTTATAAGACAGGGACAAATGATTGGTCTCAAGGGGATGCAAGATGCTTTGTGTTTGGAGTCACCACCTGGTTTTTACAAAACCAGAAAAAGATGAAAGGGTGGGTCACTCAATGAGTATCGTCCCCAGCAGAGATTCTGAGCCTGGTAGATCTCATCTACTTTTTTACTATTTCTAATTATGATACTCAATATATGGCTATTGCAACACCCTAGTCTTGGTAATGATAGTTGATATATATGCATTCACACAAGCACATAATAATAATGAAAAGTAGGAGAAATTCAGTGTAATTATTTACAAGGCTTTCCTAGTAAATACATTTGAAAAAGGAAAAGAAGGTTGGAGAAATGTAAGTCTAGCAAATACCTGCAAGACAGGGTTTAACACAACTATATGCAATTCCATCTATTCATACACTCGGACAGTAGTTAAGCACAACAAAGGTGATTGATGCATCATGAATGATTAAACAGATGCACGGAGTTCATACTCTTACAGGAATTATTATAAAGCATTTCTAAATGATAAGCTAAATAATAAATAATGATGATTGCATCATTGGACCGCAATATCGAAGCTTTAGCTTAGATAAGTAAGCTTTCATGTTTATCGACTGCATATTGATGCAAAATGATGATTTATTATGAGTAAAACAAAGCAAAGATTATTCAATCAGCATGCAAATTGCCAGTCTCATCACACAATCCCAAAAATTTCTCAACTGCTGGCAGTAACAAAGTAAAATGCAAGACAGTAAAGTAAACGTGCAAAAATGATTATTTGGTCCTCAGATTTGACTGAGCTTGTTTTTGAGTTTTTGAAGCTTTAGCTTTGCGGGATTTTTAAGCTTTCCTCGTCGAGAGGTTGAAAATGACATGTAGAATGTAAATTTGTATACCTTTAAAGTGTGCTTTGACAAAGATGAGGGTGGGTTTGGTTCAAAAGTGGTCTAAAAATCCCATGAAAAATATTGTAGGTGGGCTGAAAGCATGTGAATTGGGACTTCTGAGTCTTCAATTCGACAGTGTTTTAGTGTATGCATCTGCTTTTGGCTCTCCTTGGCTCTTGCAAGCTCTTTCTGGCTCTTGCCCCCTCAAAATGGGAGGTAGAGACCCCTTTTATAGGGAAAAGTGCCTAAGAATATGTGATCATGCATCCCAAGACACACATGTGCACATGTATTGGAGCGCATGATCACACCTTTGGTAGGCATGATCACGGGCCTGGGGCGCCTGATCATGCGTTCTGGCGAGTGATCAAGCGTTCTAGCGCATGATCATGCGCTCTTGCACGTGTCACACGGCCTTCCTGAGCTCCAATCGTGCTATTTTGGGGGTGTTTTCCAAGGTTTTAGGACCTTACATACGCGTTTTTTATGTCCGTTTTGTCAAAATAGGCTTCCAATTTTGCGAAGTGGGACTCCGGTCTCATGAAACGAACACCAGTCTAATGAGTCGCTTGTTTTGAGAAACAATTGCTCGAAACAAGTGACTTACCACTCTGATAATTCATAATTCATGAAATCGGGGTGCAACATAAAAATTCGGAGGTTGATTTTGCTTTCTAAAGGCTTAGTTTGATTTTTTTAGACTCACGGCACGCTTCAGAGGCGGTGCGAATGAACAGACACTTGTCATATTCAGAGAGATGTTTTCATCTTTGGTTCTTTTTAGGGACAGTCAAAATTTGATGTATGACAGTTGTCCCCTACTTCATGTGTGTTGCATAGTCCTCTAATACTAATGTCAATACACGTGAAGTAATGCAGAGATGCTAAAATAGTTTTAGGAAGAGGTACTTACCTTGATGGTGTGCTTTTTAGTCTTTTGATGTCAGGCCCATCATTGTTGATGTTATTTCATTTGGTTAGAAGAGTTATCGCTTGTTTGTGTGCTTTACAACCCCCTCAGGTGAGGTGAGGTGATGCTTTCATAACCTCCTTAAGTGTCAAGCAAATGAAAGTGCTACTATAACCTACTAAGGTGTCAAGCATATAAAGATGCTACTATAACCTACTGAGGTGTCAAGCAATGAAAATGCTATTATAACCTACTGAGGTGTCAAGAAAATAAAGATGCTACTATAACCTTCTGAGGTGTCAAGCAAATGAGAATGCTACTAAACAGGTGAAATGCTTTTAAGCAGATAGAATGCTATTAAGCAGATGAAATGCTTCTAAGCAGATTAAATGCTACTAAGCATATGAAATGCTACTAAGCAGATGAAATGCTACTAAGTAGATGAAATGCTTCTAAGTAGACAAAAGGCTTTTAAGCAGATGAAACGCTTCTAAGCAGATGGAATGCTTCTAAGCAGATGAAAATGCTACTGAGCAGATGACATGCTACTAAGCAGATGAAATGCTTCTAAGCATATGAAATGCTACTAAGCAGATGAAAAGTTACTAAGCAGATGAAATGCTTCTAAGCATATGAAATGCTACTAAGCAAATAAAATGCTACTACGCGGATTAAATGCTACTAAGCAGATTAAATGCTACTAAACAGAGAAAGATGCTGCTAAGTAGTGATGATGCAGTAATGATGCAATGATGATATCATTATTTATTGTGTTTCGAGCAAGATTTTGTGATGTGACAATGTGATAATTGCATATGTGACGTGCTTGTGTCATTTCTGCTTCATCTTTCTTTTTTTGATGAATAATGATATCACTTTTTGAGACATTAATGTCAGATGTGGTGTCCTAAAACATGTAATGCTCATGTTTGCATGATTCGTGCACATTTTTTATGCGTCTTTTTGGTAAAATGCAAGTCTGGGACCCTAGGAGCACGTATGCAAGGGTCTCGGTGTGCCCGTGTGTGAGTTTTAGAGCGCGTGAGGGTCAGAAGAGTGCGTGATCACTTGCTTGGAGTGTGTGATCGCACACAAAAAGGCATGATCACACGCTAGGCACGTGGTTACGCACTCTGAGGAGTGTCTGATGTCTTTAAAATTGAACTCATTTTTGAGTTTGAAGTGATTTTTACCTATTTTTTGACCTTCTATAAACCTTGTTTGAGTTTTTGAGGCATTTTTCTTCTGTTGTTGTTTTGTTGCTTTACGTAGTGCGGGAATTATGGACTTCCCTCCTATTACTGATGATCTTGGTGACTTTGGGGGTGTGAATACTACTTCTTTTTCTTTTGACAAGTTTGTTTTAGAGGATGAGGTGGTTCTTGGACAAACTGGTACAAGGACTTCTACTGTTGGAGCTACAAAGGCTGCTGGGACCAGTGGCAAAGCCTCTTCTTATCCACCTCGACTTTCTCGAGGAGATCCGATTCTAGTTGTCTATAGCATGGAGACTCATGCTTGGACTATTCATTGTCGTCTGGTTAGTTTGCTCACTTAGTTATTGCTATGATAGCTCTTGTTATAGCTTTGCTTACTCAGCTTTAGCCATTTGGTTGCTTAGCACTTGTTGTAGCTCTAGCTACCTGGCTTAGCACTTGTTGTATGTGTTGCTCTGGTTGTAGTTTTTATTGTCTGTGTAGCTCTAGATGTCTAATTTTAGCTCTTATTACATGTGTAGCTCTGGCTGTCTAACTTTATTGTATGCATAGCTTTGGCTGTTTAATTTCAGCACTTGTTATCTGTGTAGCTCTGGTTGTCTGATTTTAGCTCTTACTATATTGCTATAGTTTAGCTTTTGCTGTGTTTTAGCTCTTGCAATTTTTTATCTCTTACTGTAATTTAGCTATTATAGTTGTTTCGCTCTTGCTGTTGTTTAGCTCTTGTTATTATTTAGCTCTTGCTGTTGTTTAGCTCTTGTTGTAGTTTAGCTCTTGCTGAAGTTTAGCTCTTACTGTAGTTTAGCTCTTGCTATAGTTCAGCTCTTACTATTATTTAGCTCTTGTTGTAGTCTAGCTCTTACTATAGCCTAGCTCTTATTGTAGTCTAGCTCTTACTATTGTTTAGTTCTTGTTGTTGTTTAGCTCTTGCTGTTGTTTAGCTCTTACTGTACACATTCCTGCAAAGATGATAAAAAAAGATGTTTTAGTATCTGATGAATGTTATAATTAATGTACATGTTGGTTGCAATCCTCTGGGCCTATCATTCAACTGCCTGGTAACTTTACTAAGGTTAGCTCATATTATCAGGGCCTTCCACCATGTGTGAAGCAGATGGTTGCTAGGAAGGGCTTTGATGGCATTATTTCTGCTCTTACGTACGACTCATATGCGTCGAGTCAGGCCGCGATGTGTACTCTCATTGAGTAATGGATGGACACTACCCATACATTCCATTTACCAGGGAGATAACTATCACTCTACTTAATTTTGCAACCATTACCGGACTGAGTTTTTCTGGGGAGCCTATCCCTTTAAGTAGTGAGGCGTATAGTTCTATCATTGTGAGGAATAGATGGCTAAAGGATTTATTTGGTGTCACTACTTCTGTGAAGTCTAGTTGCTCTTCTTTAATCCGGTATACGCAGCTTATAGAAAAGGTTAGATTAAGCATGATGTAGGTCGTGTTAACTCGGAGCAGTTGGCTAGGTGTTTCTTATTCTACCTCCTGAGTGCCGTTATCTTTTCGAATGCCTCTGGCACTGGTTTTTTGTAGTTGTTACATGTTCTGAGGAATTTGAGGGATCTGCCGAAGTATAGTTGGGGCACAGCCGCTTTTACCCATATGTATTCTGGCTTGGATGCAATCTGTAGAGGAGGCTAGTGGATTTATAACTGCTTGTTTATGTTGGATGTGAGTGTGGTCTCTTACTTTCAGATTGTTTCATCTTTGATTATTTTGATTCTTTTCTTCCTGACAAGTTTAGACTTATGAGTTTAGGGTGCTTCCTTGTCCCACTATTGAGCACTTGCTAGAGAGTGGCTTTCTCCGTCTTCCATGATGGATCAGGAAGACTTTTGGTTTAATTAAGAGTCCTGCGAAGGCAAGGGGTCTCTTAAGTAGATTAGCCCATAGTCAGGTATGGTGCATTTTGATTTCGCTTGCTCATTCATTGACAATCTTTTTTCTTATATGTTTGTCAGGCAGATTTATCCCTACTGGTAGATGGAGCAACAAGACTGGTCGAACAAGATGGGGGTGGCTTGGCACCTAACACAGAGGAGGGTCTTGTTGACAACATGTGGTACCTGGGTGAGCGGGTCTATCACTGGTAGGATGGACTGTTCATGAGGAGAGTTTTTGTTGCTTCTCCTAGAGACATATTTTAGGGTCAAGAGCTTATTAGAGAGGAGCTCGATGGAGCTAATAGAGGGTATCCTTTTAAGGATTTCCTAGAGGTAGCTCATTTTTTTTATATGATGACTCTGGTACCATAGTTGATTGATGTTGTGGCCAGTGAATTTATTGCACCTCCACCTCCTCAGGCAGATCCTTCACAGCCTTTGGGTTCTAGAGTTGGGACCTCGCGGACATCTTAGGGTCGCTCTACTTCTAGGGTAGCATCTTCTGATTCAGTATGCTTCTGAGTTGTGTGTCTTTTTTCTCTGTTTTAATATAAGCATGTGACAAACTTTGTTAGTATTAAATAGTAAATGACATGAGTTATGAGAGTTTATCTATAATGTTATAGACGTCGTCGAAAGAGATCAGATGAGGAAAGTGGTCCTAGGACTGAGGGGACGGCACATGCCAGTGGTGTAGGATCTAGTGGTGCCGTTCTTGGTGATTTTGTGAGTGCGGTGCCTCCAATATGGTACGGGCTATCAGTTATAAGAGCAGGGGCATGCTTATCTTTACCTAGAGCAAGTACACCACCGTCGGATGTAGTGCCTGCAGACGCTACTCATGTTAGTCTCTTGACTCCACGAGGATTTTCTCTTTTCTTGATTTGTACATTATCTGATATCTTTTGCTTTGTAGGTGCCTGTTTCCACTGCTCAATCTTAGTATACTGTTATGATTAGCACATAGGAGTATTTCATGGAGTTTACTAGTGCACAAAGCGTACTGCCTTCTTCTTTTGTTGATTTATACCTATTTTTTACAAATGCATATGTTTTAATAAATGCATGAGATGTGATTCATGATGTTTATCTAATGGAGAGTGAGTACTTTCTCACTAGTCATGAGTGGGAGAGGGAGCGAGCATCTTATCGTGAGTAGATTGATCAGCTGCATGTGCGACTGGCGGCTTTTGAGATGGATGCAGAGGATGTGAAGCCTAGCTCGGATGACGTAGATGCTTGAGTGGATTCAGTTATTGTTCTTGATGGCACCCATAGCCAATGTAGTTGTTTTTAGGAGGCTAGGTATAGTTTTTTGGCTATGGTTGTTCAGTATTGAACTATTTTCCCGAGGTTATGGACTCTGGGTGTTGTATCTTAGGCATCTATCCCTGTGTTTGTATTCTATACTGGTGGTTGTTGTTATTGTACTCTGGATTGACTGACTTGTATGTTCCTGATTACGACATTTATTCGTGTAACTATGACTATTCTGTATGATTATTCTGCTTCGTCTACCTCTTTATTTTATTTTATTTTTTCCTCTTTTACATAGGGCGTCTCTTTTCAGAGCTCTTCACGCTTATCTAGGTATATTTTTCTTTTTCTTCCCTCTTTTGCCTAGGGTGTCTCTTTTCAGAGCTCCTCAAACCTAGCTAGGCTCTTTTTTTTTTAAGGTTCGACGATAGTGGCTGGCAATCTGGAGGAGAGATAATGAAACAGGTAAGAACTATAAGCATATAATGAAAATATGCAAATTGTACTTAGCATGCTCGGTGGATTTGGATGATAATGATGTATTGCATTTCCTCAAATGTACTTACATGATTTAACAAGCATTCGTATATTTACTGAAGACATTTAAAAAAAGCACAGTTGCATTTATGCAAATGTCAAATCGATAGTACCCATATCCTTAGTCCGCCTTTTATGTTCTCTAACTAAATATTTTCTATCGTCTCCTTAACTTTTGCCTAGGCCGCCCTTTCAAGTTTTCAACCTAGTGGGAAATTCCCTAATTTTTTCCTAAGCTGCATTTTTCGATTTTCAATAGGGTTTTTTTTTTTTTTATTTGCTCTAGACATAGTACTTCATCAACTAATCTGTGTTGGTAGGCTCAGAGAACTCATTTCCTTCAAAGTCCATTAGCTTGACAGCTCCTTTTGATAGAATGGTTTTAACTAGATATGGGCCTTCCATGTTTGGCCTGAACTTCCTTCTAAGGTCTGAGACATTCTGTTTGGCTTGCTTTAGCACCCAGTCTCTTGCTTTCACAGTGGTTTGAGTCTCTAACTGTCCAGGATGGTGAGGTTGTCATGCCTTTGTCGGACCCATTGTGCTTTAGGCAGTTCATATTCAATTGCTATTCGTAGTGATTTGATTTCAATTTCCACTAGGAGTACTACTTCAGATCCATATAGTAGTGAAAAAGGAGTGGCTCATGTTGAAGTTCTAACTGTTATTTTGTATCCCCATAATGCGTATGGTAGTCTATCTATCCAATCATGGTAAATCTGAGTCATCTTTGACAATATCTTTTTGATGTTTTTGTTTACAGCTTCGACCGCCCCGTTTGCTTGTGGGTGGTAAGGTAAGGATTTGTGATGCTCCACCTTATAATTCCTTAGTAATTCCCTCACTTCCCCTTGGAACTGAACACCATTATATGAAACTATGTGATGGGGAATCCCATATCAGCATAATAGATTTTTTTTTTATGAACTTTGCCACTTGTTTTGCCTTGCCCCCAGTTTTATGTATGATTCTGCTTCGATCCACTTTGTGAAGTAGTTAATTGCTATTAGGATAAACTTGTGTCCGTTCGAGGCTGTTGGGGGGATTTCTCCGATTATGTCTAACCCCCATGCTGAGAGGGGCCACGGAGAAGAGATAGAGTGTAGCTCGGTTGGGGGAAGATGGTTGATGTCCCCGTGAATTTGACACTTGTAGCACCTTCTTACGAATCTGATGCAATCTTCCATCATCATTATCCAGAAGAACCCTTGTCTTATTAACTTCTTAGCTAGGATGGTGCCATTCATGTGCGGACAACAAACACCCTCGTGTACATCTTCTATTACTCTAGTAGCTTCTGTCTCATCCAGACATCTGAGTTATATCCTGTCTGAAGTTCTTCTGTATAATATACCCTGGTCTAATGTGAATTTTGATGCCAACTGCTGAATGACTACCTTATCTTTTTTGATAGCCTTCTAAGGGTAAATTCTCTTTGTGAGATATTACTGTATATCATAGAATCGGGGTTTGTTGTCTGCTTTCATTTCTGATATTCTGAGGCATTTGTGACTAGGCTGCTCTAATTTGAGTAGGATTAGAGGGTTCATGTGCATTTTGGCTGGTCTTTCCCATATTGATGTTAACGAAGTAAGTGCATCTGCCATTTGCTTATAGTTTCTAGGGAGATGGATGAATTTGCATTTTTGAAAAGATAGGTCGAGCTGCTGCAGGTGGCTCAAGGATGGCCTTAAGTGTTGTTCTTTCAGTTCCCATTCTTCTGTTGTCTGATTGATTATAAATATAGAATCCCTAAATATTTTGACTTCTGTCACTCCTAGAGCTATCAAAGCTTCCATGCCAAGTGCACATGCTTCATATTCTGCCTCATTGTTCGTAACCCCGAACGCTAGCTTTTTAGTGACTGGTACCACTTTGCCTTCTAGTGCTAGGAGTATAATCTTGACTCCTGCTCCGAATTGATTGACTGCCCCGTCAAAGTACCTACGCCATCCCTACACCTCGATGGTCGTACTGAGGTCATCTAGGAATTCTAGTTGAATTTCTTCTGAATCTAGAATCGGGTTGAGGGCTAAGAATTCAGCGACTAGTCTTCCTTTCACTGTCTTCTTGGTCTAAAACTGCACATCAAATTTTGTAAGTAGAACAAGCCACTTGGCGAGTTTTCCCATTAGGGAAAGAGCTTCGTAGAGATGCCTCATAGGATCCACTTTAGACACAGCTTGAATCTTGTATGATTAAAAATAGTGTCTGAGCTTCTTCATTGCCCATACCATTGCAAGGCATATTTGTTCGACTTGACTATAATTTTCCTCATAAGGCAACATTTTCTTGCTCAGGTAGTAGACTGCATATTCCGCTTCCCCTTCTCCCTTTTAGGCTAACATTGCACGGATTGCATTCCCTTTAATGGCTAGGTACAAGGTTAATGGCAACACAAACTTAGGTGGTTTCAGAACTGGTGGATTGGCTAAGTAGTTTCTGATTTTGTCAAATGCTAGCTGACACTGTTTGTTCCATATGACCAGCTGATCTTTTCTGAGTAGCTTGAAAATGGGTTCGCAAACTACTATTAACTTGGCAATGAACCTACTGATGAACTGTAGTTTCCCTCAAAACCCTCTGATTTCTTTCTCTATTTTTGGCACTGTCATTTCTCTTATTACTTTCACTTTATCTAGATCCACTTCGATTACATTTTGGCTGATAATATATCCTAGCATCTTAGCTGAAGTCACCCCAAATATGCACTTCTTGGGATTAAGCATGAGGCTGTATTTTTCAACCCTTCTAAGGAATTTCTCGGGAGCAGTTAGGTGCCCTTCTTTAGTTTCTGACTTAACCATCATGTCATCTACGTACACCTCTACTTCTTTATGTATCATGTCGTGAAACATAGCTATTGCCATTCTTTAGTAGGTTGCACCTGTATTTTTCAAGCTGAAGGGCATTACCCTGTAGCAGTAAGTACCCTATTCTATTATGAAGGACGTCTTTACTTTGTCAATGATGGCCATCAAAATCTGATTGTATCCAGAAAATCCATCCATAAAGGAATACATTGCGCAAGAGGCAGTGTTATCTATCAACACATCTCTATGAGGCAAAGGGAAGTCATCCTTTAGGCATGCTTTATTTAGATCTCTACAGTCAATATAAATTCTAACCCTTCCATCTTTCTTTGGCACTGGCATGAATTTTGCTAACCACTCTAGATAATCTTGTACCTCTAGGAACTTAGCCTTGATCTAATTTTTGATGTCTTCTTTTACCAATTAGGCCCATTCTGGTCTGAGTCTTCTCAACTTCTGCTTTACTGCTTTACACCCTTCTTTAGTGGGAATGCAATGTTAAGCATTATCTCTGTCGATGTCGGGCATGTCTTTGTATGTCCAAGCAAATACTTTTTCAATTTCTCTCCTCTCTTCAGGGGTAACATCTTTCAAAATATGCAAAATGCATGTTTCATTTTCTGTTCCAATGTTAAATGGTTCAGTGCATATGGAATGAATGTCAAATATACAAGTATTTTGATTAATGCAATGCACACTACCATTAGAAAGGACATCGAACAAGTAAGCAAAATTTGATTTCATTGCATTAACTTTAGAGTTCATTACATCATCAGTTTCAAATAAAGGAAAAGGCAAAGGCTAAAGCTTTCTAGGTTAATTATTTAACAGGCAACTCTATCTGCGGATCACCCACTGCTTGTAGGTCTTATTAGTAAGATTATCCTAATAAATGGTGGTAAAGTGATGAATGATTCTCCTTTTCCATGTTATTCAAAAATGGTCGGTGAATTTTTGAGATAATCTTCTCCCTGAGAAGTCTGCAGGCCTAGATGGCAAGTGCTGCTTTACCCCATACTGTCTTATTACCAATGCCGGTTAGTAGTGGGTACATGATCTGAATCCTGAGATTGTTACACAATTCACATATGTGCATAAGGTCACATGCTTCAGTCTCTACCAAGGGCATCTCCAGGTTATCTGTTCTTCTGGGGTATTTTTCATGCTCTTAATCCATTGCTCGACCGAGATATATGTTGAGCGGCCACTGATATCTTTGATATGTCTTTCTTGGTGGTTTTTTGGTTGGTACTTCATCCAATTATCAATAGGTTTTTCCAGAAATCTTAGCTTTTCTTGTAGCCAAATCTCAAGTAAAAGGGGACTTCCAGTAAAGCTTGAATTCTTTCCAGTTCTGTAATCATCCAAGCCCTGAATGGTTTCTACCAAGATTAGTGGGAAGGGAGTCATTCCACATTCTATGCCTTCAATCACTTGGAGTATCTTGTAACCTCCCAATCCATCGCGTGCAATGTGAAGTATTGGATGAAGAGGTAGCAAGTGAGAAGTCGTGCCCATGGTAGGCTTCCTAGTTCCTTTTTTGTACAGGCATTCAAGAGTTGTATGGTAACTAACTCATCAAGATTTTATGGGGTTATGTCAATAAGTGTTTATCCAATTCCAAGACATTTGATATCTTGGTCAAGGAAGATTGCCTCTTCGGTTTTGGTGGGGATACGTCCTACAATGACACTAAACTCCTCGTATAACGGGCATAGCTCCATAGTGTTAAACCGGAATACATGCTCGTATGGATCCCAGAATGACATTGCTATATGTAAGAGGTCATGGTTAAGGCATACATGCTGGAAAATTTTGATGCATAGCATTCCATACGATTGTAGGCTTTTCCAGTCAGCCTTATCAAGGTTATGCAGAAAATGTCCAGTGAGACTTGTCTAGGCTTGGAGGTTCTCGACCATGGTGCCATCTTCAAGCAAGCTTTGAATCATTGTTCTCATTTTCCTATAATTCTGGTGAGAAGACTTAGGCTCATGCTCACTCATATTAGGATCTAGTTTACTGCACCTTAGTGAGATAGAATAAACAAATGATGAATGATGCATGCATGGGATGTGCCTGCAAAAGAATATGATTAGCATGTATGTATGACGTGCTCATGCATAGTCTCATTATAATAGATGCAGATGGCTGCCAAAAATGTGGTTAGTATATGTTTCCTATATGTATGTCATGTATGCATGATTATGTAAAAGATTGTTAGCTTTTCCTATACAAGGAACAAACCATTCACAAGCAAGCTCTCGTTTCCAACCTTATTGCTCCATGGGTTTATTGAATCTCTTTCTTAGGTGGGTTTTGACCCGATAGTCAGCAGGGGACTATGGTTCCGCTCTCATACTAGGCTGTTTTGATTTGT
The DNA here is from genome assembly GCA_949671775.1 of Mallotus repandus. Lineage (NCBI taxonomy): Eukaryota > Viridiplantae > Streptophyta > Magnoliopsida > Malpighiales > Euphorbiaceae > Mallotus > Mallotus repandus. Next base: position 10,133 of record CATIWM010318923.1, on the reverse strand, counting down.
ATTGATGAGAATCAAGAGGTAAACTAAGGAATGATGCTCAAATGCACTCGAGGTAAGCATATAATGTCAATGAGAGGACCAGTCATTGGCTCACAAATGGTGTCTATAGTCCTTACACGCCCACATGTGTAGGGACTACAGCCAACAAGAGGGGTCCAGTTTCATGTCCCCACTAAGAGGCATGAATCTAGTCTAATTCTTTCAACATAAATGTCTACAATCTAGTCTAATTCCTGACCCATCTGTTTGATCTGATAAGGATAAATGGACGATGCTTATAGGTTCCATCATCGAAAGATGTCACTATTCACCAATTCTCACAGGATATTCATACTGAGGTGAATGATTCTTATCATTCCTTACACATCAGGCTTATGTAAGGTAAATAAGGATCATGTTTAGATAAGTAAGCTTTCATGTTTATCGAATGCATATTGATGCAAAATGACGATTTATTATGAGCAAAACAAAGTAAAGATTATTCAATCAGTATGCAAATTGCCAGTCTCATTACAACAATTTCTCAACTGCTGGCGACAATAAAGTAAAATGCAAGACAGTAAAGTAAATGTGCAAAAATGATTATTTGGTCTTCAGATTCGACTAAGCTTAGTTTTGAGTTTTTGAAGCTTTAGCTTTGCAGGATTTTCAAGCTTTCCTTGTCTAGAGGTTGAAAATGACGTGTAGAATGTAAATTCGTATACCTTTGAAGCATGCTTTGGCAAAGATGGGGGTGGGTTTGGTTCAAAAGCGGTCTAAAAATCCTATAAAAAATGTAGTAGGTGGGCTAAAAGCGTGTGAATTGGGACTTCTAAGTCTTCAATTCGATAGTGTTTTAGAGTGTACGTCTGATTTTGGCTCTTGCTAGCTCTTTCTGGCTCCCTCAAAATGGATGGTAGAGACCCCTTTTATAGGGAAAAGTGCCTAAAAATATGTGATCACACGTCCCAAGGCACGTGTGTGCGCGCTTTTGCACCTGTGCACATGTACCAGAGCCCATGATCACACTTTTTGCATGTGATCACGCCTCTGGTGTGTGTGATCATGGGCCTGGGAAGCATGATCACTCGCCCCGGGCACGTGATCAATCGTTCTGGCGCGTGATCACGCGCTATTATGCGTGTTACATGGCCTTCCCAAGCTCCGATCGCACTATTTTAGGGGTGTTTTCTAGGGTTTTAGGACCTTCTAGATGCATTTCCAATGTCCGTTTTGTCAAAATTGGCTTCCAATTTTATGAAGTGGGACTCCGGCTTCATGAAATGAACACCGGTCTGATGAGTCTCATTTTGAGCAACAATTGCTCGAAATGAGCGACTTACCACTCTGATAATTCATTATTCATAAACTCGGGGTGCAACTTAATGATTCGAAGGTCAATTTTGCTTTCTGAAGGCTTGGTTCAATTTTTTCAAACTCACAGCATGCTTTAGAGGCGGTGCGAATGAACAGACACTTGTCATATTCTGAGAGATGTTTTCATCATTGGACCTTTTGGGGACAGTCAAAATTTGATGTATGACAGCGCCAAAAACTTATTGATAACCGCAAGTGCATGAGTTGACAAGAAATAAAGTGATGAGAAAGTATCGTTCCTTCGAGGATTGATACTAAGCATCTACTAGTCTTGATTGTAGTTTCTTAGAGCTTGTAAATATGATTTGAATAAAAATAAATAACAAACTAAATAACAAATAAATAAACAAATATAAATCAAGTTATTGCTATTCAAATTAATAAAGGATTAAATCAATAAGAAGACATGTTGTTGGGAGATTTAGCACCACATTTTCATTAAGTTAATTTGATAGAATTAATCAACTTCTAATACAAATCTCATGTTTTTTCAAAGATCATTGAGTACTCTTTATCAAGTAGCTACTCAACTCAACATGCATCAATCAATTGAAATTCAAAGTCATAGCTTAATTCTCACCATCACTATGAAAATAAACTAACATCAGAGAATTAGACAAGATTAAGCTTTCTTAAGACATTTAATCAATCTAACTTGATTTTTGTGGCTCTATTAGATCAACCACCTCTCGTTGCATACATCTAAAGTAGAGTTATATCTAGCAAAAATATAACATTCAATAAGAGCAACAAACATAATATGCATATAAGAGAAGATAATAGCTATCAAATTAACATTAAATCAAATGGGTCTCAAAATCCCAACAACATAAAAGTAACTAGCCAAACATGGCTATAAAATTCATCATTCAAATATTCAAATACAACTCAATAGATTAAAAAATAGAAAGTGGGTTAAGAATGGTTATCAAGAAGATTTGGGTCTTCAATGGGTCACCATTTCTAGCTTATTTCTTCTCCTCGTTCTTCTTCTTCTTCTCTCTCTTGATTGTATTGATGTTTCTTGCGTGAGAAAATATGAGAGTAATCCCCAAGCAAATCGTGCCTTTTATCCTTTATAGCCTTCTTCTAGAACATGTCCTTTCACCTCCCTTAGATTTTTCTTTAAAACAGTACACATCAGCATGTCCTTTGCTGGAAATGTGTTTCGCGCATAAGCCACGCTCACGACATAAATGCCTCTCATGGAAGGGTCGCACTCAAGACAGAAGCTTGGGTAACAGGAACCTATGATAGCACATGTCACACGACCGCACAGGCCTCAATATCACTTAGGGCTGCAGGCTTTAACCATCCCGCAATCACTAATCCAGCTGCGATCGTGACAGAAGTTTTGCTCTTACTTGCTCTACTTTCTTGCTCTTCTTTTGCTCAAGTTCTTCACCGTCTAGCCACCCTTCACCTCCAAAACTTCTTTTCCCTATAAAATTCAAACTACACATAAGAGTATCTATCTAATTCTATATGCTAACCTACATTAAATGCTAACTAACATGAATAAATGAATGCAATACTTAGTCCAAATTCTATATGTAAATTGGCACCAACAGACACATATGTTAGGTGTTTCGCACTTGGCCGATAAAAATAAAACATATATTTTTGTAGTATACATCTAACCATTAAGTGTGATAGTCGAGGTGAAAGCAAGAATTTTCCATTTTAGATACCTACCAACCAAAAGCGCTCATATTGCTTCGTTCAAATGAACAAGCACGAAGACTTGAAGTTTGTCTAGGATTTCTATCCTATTGATTTCTAGTGGAGCATATAGAAAGAAGTAGGGAAAAAAAAGGAGTTTTGGATGTTTATCAATTTTAATTTCTATGACTGAATCAATAGTAAATGATTAAGACCTCATTCCAATAATTTAATATATAAAATAAAGAAAATGTTTCCCTTATAACTAGTAGCACTTACAAATTCTATTCATGTACATGGAACAAGTATGGTGAATCGAAGCTCACTGATGTGAAAGAGAAGGACATCTTCATTCCTCTTTAGAAGCTGGATTTTGCACTTATAGAGTACAAAATAATCAAATATATATATCAGCCAATTGTCAAATGTCATTATCTAAATTATACAAAATCGGAAACTTGGATACATAGAAGAAATGTAGAAATGGACAAATGAATGTGATGAAATCATAATTCTTAAAAATATAAGAAACGGAAATGTGTAAATTTAAAAAATATAAGGATATATAAATAAATAGTCAAAATATATATAAATATAAATTTTATACATAAATATAAAAAAATTATTGATAACTATCAATCAATAGTATAATTATAAATAATTTTATTTAGTTGGGAAAATATAAAATCCCTTCTAAATTTATTTTACTTAAAAAACAAAAAAAAAATATTTTTCAAATTGGAAAAATGTTTTCTAATTTTTCAAATTTACAAAAATAGTCCCGAGATATTTATGAAGATGTTTTTTGAAATTTCATATACATAAATATCTATGATATGAAGAAACACCTACTAATTGAAATTTTCACACATCATAAATCATTACATATGACATATAAAAGCTCTAAAAGCAAAAGAAGTAGATTACCATTTTTGTATACAATTGTTGTAGTATTGTGTTAAGGTCCCAAGTCCAACACCATTTATCCTTCTCATCGGTTAAATATATTTCTTAGAAGCTTTGGTGCACTGATAAATTCTTGAGAGAAAACCTTCATCTTAGGGCACTATATCAAAATGACTTTTTCCAGAGATGGAAATTCTACGGTACAAGTTACTAAGGAGAATATACAAAGGCCTGTTAAACAATTGAGTGTCAGATTTTTCAATTTGTTGAGAGTGATATCTCTATGTGCTTCATCTTCCTCGGTTGATACAATTTCCCTCAACATCATGTTATGTTCTATAACCATTTCAGCAAGATGCACCATGCTTCTAGCAGTTCTTGGTGTTACTAACTTCATTAGTCCATCGCACTCCCACACTTTTAGCTTTGTTAGATTAGAGAAAGACAAAGAAGATGACACCGAACTAATCAAATTGTGGCAAAGATATACATTTAGGTCTTCAATATGTTGAAGGACTTGCTCCAGTTGAGATTTTTAGTTGCATATAAGCGTCAAACAAGGAAAACGACGCAGCTTTAGGGTTCATATTCGGGCAAGACTCCTTACATGTTTCTCCTCAATGTCAAGTTCATCTAAGAACATCTCTTTGAAATCACAAGAATTAAAAATAAGTGTCTCTACATTTGAGAACTCTAGAAGGATATCAAATGGAGAAGATAATGACTTCTTGTCATGAAAACATAGCAGCTCAAGTTCTTTTAGTATGTGAAATGGGCCCTGCAACTGTATTGTTGTGATGTCCTTACTCCTCAATATCAATGCTTTTAAGTTTGGAATAACTTGGATATCAATCAAACAAACCAAGTTCATGTCAGCATTTTTAACCTCAATCAATTCTTGCAACTTTGGCGTCTTTCACCATGAATTAAAAAGGCTCAAGAAGGAAAATTTATCGTAATTCTGAAAGAAATTGCAGATAATTTGAAAGCAAACAAAAAGAAAGTAAAATATTGTTATTTTATGGGTTATGCAAATTTCTAACATCACTTTATTGTACTTTTTGTCTTACAACAATTACGTCCAATATAAAAAAAAGAGTATGTTAGCAGTGAGGCGGCACATTAAGGTATAATATAAATTAAACATGTAGAATTATGAAATAATAAATTTATTACATCATTAAAATTCACCATTTTTTGCTTAATTTTTTTAGAATATTCTTACTTAAACTGAATGTAATACATGCAACGGCTGGAGATGGATGATAAAGATACATATTTTACTTTTATTGGCCAAATATTTTACACTTAGTTTATGTATTATGTATTTAATCATAGAGGATAATACACCTAATATAAATAAGAATCTCTTTTTTTGTGCACTTGAAAAAAATGAGATGATGTTTTGCATGCACCTATTCCTTTTGTTTTATTGTTGTTTTGTTAATAATTGTTTACATAGGTAAATAGTGAAATTAATTGTTCTTTTTGTTATGTATGTGATTGGTATTTGTGTGCCAAAGAGTTTATATTAATATGGAAAAATTGAACGCTTTGTGAATTTAAATAATGATTTTTATACCAACATTTGTTGATCTAAGTGGTAAGAAGTTTAGATGTTTTTAAGTAAGGTCTTAGATTGGAGTCTTATGTATGGAAAGAACAAATGCTGAGAGAGTTTTGCTCCCTTTGTAGATCCACCTAGCTCGATTTTGAAATAGTCGGAGTTCTTGTGACTATCGAATACCGAAAGCATCAAATAAAAAAAAAATAATGATTTTTTTATAGAGATTTAAAATAATGATTTTTAATAAGTAAATAACAATAACATATGCATTAATGCCAATTATGAATATTAATTGTATTTTTTTAGTTTTGTACCGTGATAAAAACCCACAAATGTTTGCTGTATTTTGCTTAATATTAGAAAATTTGATTTTTTTTTTTTTTTTCTGTTGTATATTTTGTTTTGGGTAGTGGTTATATCCCTACTAAACAGAAAATGTAGCAGAGAAAGGGAAGGGGGAAAAACGCTAAAAAGAAAAAAAAACAAAACAACTATGTTAAAAAATAAAGAACATAAACGAAAACATGTAAAATCGACGAGTTTTGACTATTCAATAAATTTATCATTTTCTAATTTCAAGCGTGGGTTATAGACATGTCACCTCATTATTGACATATTTTTTTTATTTTTTTTTATAGAAGGTTGATGGTATATATGTATATGCATTAGCCCTTATTGTATTTCAATTTTTACTGGCAAGATATATAATAGAAAATAATTTATCTAGACGATAAAATTAAAAGTCTGAAAAGAATTGAAAAAATACAAACAAATAAATTTTCAATTTTATGCCCATAATTTTTTTGCAATTAAAAAACATTTTTTTGGAAAAAAGAAATATTGATTGTAGTTGATAGACTTGCTCATATCAAACTATTTGCAAAAAAAAAAAGGAATAATTATTCCTTCCTTGAGATTCTTTCTTACCATTACTTTTTATAGTTGTAACTAAGATAGTCTTACTTTTTAATTATGTTCTATGAAATAGTTTAACTATTAGACATCTTTAAAATATTTAATATACCCTCCTACCAAAATATAAGGAATTCTAAAATATAATTAATTTTTTACTGTTGTTTCATCTATAAAAAAAACTTCATCTTTCTTTCATCTTTTTAAAATTTTATTGAATTATTTTGTATTTTAAATTATTTAAAATTGGTAATATAAATCTTCAAAATTGTTTTAAGCATTTATATGATAAAATATAATGAGGACGAAATAATTATTATAAACAAAATTCATAGGAAAAACATTAATTCACCAAAAAAAAGAGACGTGAACAACTTAACTTATTAAAAGTAAATTGGAAGGTGCTAGATTTGAGAAAAGTGATTGAATTTGAGTCTCATATTGCCCTTAACCGACGTAAATCTTCAAGTTTTGCGGTTGTACTGCTATGAAAGTCTCCATATTATCACAGTCAAACACCCTCAAACTTTCTAGAATTGGCGTTTCTAAAATATGAATTCCTGAGTAAAAACTCGCTAGATTTGCTAATTTCCATTGTACAAATTTTTTTAGTTTTGGAAAAACAAACTTAGGAGTTGATACCACTCCTTCCTTCTCCGCTACAATGTTCTCCATACCACAGTTAGTAATGTTGAGGACTTGTTTCAGGTTTCAGCAACCCTTCAGCTATTGATGCAGGGAATACACATTTCAAACTTAAACTATTTGAAGCATACACTTTCCAGAGATTGGGAAACGACAGAGTTCCTAAGGGGTCCTCCCTCCAGATACGCTTTAGATTTTGAAGATTACATATTATCAGCGTCTTCAACTTACTGGCTATGGCTGTTGCATCATTTGCTACTAGTTGTTCTTGTACATCAAACACCTCTTCTACTAAATCAGATTTCTTTACAACCAAAACCTGCAGATTTTGGAGTCTTCCTAATCCTAGCATGCTTGTTGGAAAAATTTCCAGTAGTTCTTTTCCATCTTCTACTGTTAATTCCTTTAGCCTGCAAAAAGAATCGGGATGAAGTTGATTGTCCCATATCATCTTCATGTTATCCATTTTCAAAATTTCAATTTTCTCTAAGTTGGGCCAAGCAACCTGCAGTACTTTGAATAATTTTCCTTGTAGTGACAGTTAAATAATGATTCTAAAAAGAAAAACAAACACATAAACAAGAAAGAAAAGAAACATATATGCACCTTTTTATCGAAGAGAGCAAAGTTCATTATTTCAAATTCAGTTCTGCTGGTACTTGTGAGGCATGAACTTGCAGTACTGGAGGCGAAGCTCCCCAATTTAGGGCAATTGTTGATCTTCAGGTTTTTTAAGACAGGGCATTTGATTATGTTACTAGTGCAAAATTTTGTGAGCTTTGGGAGATCTTTCAACTGTTAGAATAGTTAGTTAGTGACATGTTATGTGATGTGTTAGTGGGGGCAAATATTCCTTAAGGATGGTGACTGAAAATTGGTCGTGCCAAACCTCTTTCAGCCTAGGGAATTCAGAGTGTCTCAAATTCTGTAGGCCGCTTAATCCAACCAACACATATTCAAATAGTTACAATTGTACACAAGCGCCCAAATTTCCTTCCAAAGAAATGAGCTTTCACCAATATTTGGTTCAAGTGGCAAGAAAATTGAATTGTGTTAAGTAAAAATCTTAATATTTATTTGTTTGTCAAATTTAATATTTTAAATTTAAATCTTTTAATTTGGCCATTTTATAATAGAATCACCAAATAATTATTATTTTTATTTCCATTTTATAATTTTTTTTTTGAATTATCACCAAATAATTGTTAAAAAATTATAATTTTAATTAATTTTTCCTTTTCTTTGTAGATTTGATAATCCAAATGAAGATAATTACTATCTATTTGTTCAAATGATAATAAATTTGAATTTTTTTAAGTAAAGTCAGAGTTGTTGTAACTATCGAGAGTATAGATAGAATAATTATTTAGAATATCTATTATTTATTTATTGAATATAATATATTCAAATAGATAAAAGAATATTTTGTAAAAAATAATTATTTGAAAATTTTAATTATTTTAATATTATTTGAAAAAATAATTACTTAAATATTTTCAAATGTATTCATTTTATAAAATAAGGACTTGAGTAATGATATGGGTGATGCTATAACAACAATTAATACAATTTCAAGAAATAATAAGCAATTTATTTTGTATTGGGCTAAAGTCTGCAGCAGAGACGAAGCCTAAGTCAACCCAACTAGAGGCTGAAGATTGAAGATGAATTAACTGGTCCTTTTCGATTTGCTCATTACATTAGCCAGCATTTTTAAATAAGAAAATTTCACCTCATGTACTTTTTGACCATTTTAATTTTGTTAGCAATTAAATTTATATGTTTTTTTAATTTTATCTTTTTACTTTTTATTTTAATTTTCTTTTTTTTTTCTTTTCAGTTCTAGTCTTTTAGTTCATTTGTGTATCATTTTTTTATTCATTTCCATCACAATACATTTTTTTAATGAAAAAATTCAAGGACAATGACGATTAATCGCCACATCATTTCAGAACTTTCTTTATTGGAAGAATTGATTGTTGATATTGATCCAAAATACCAACAGTGGCCTGACGTTGTTCAAACTATAGTTGCGGATTTGGCTACCTTGACAAAATTGACTTATCTTTCATTTTCTATTGGTGAATATTATTCTACCAGGCATAAAATTTTTGATTATCTTGAATATAAGAGTTGTAGATGTTTAAATTATGTCAACAGTGAAGGCACATATTTTGTTGTTCCAGAGCTAATTATGAAATATATCAAATAAATAATACTAATAAAAGTAAACATTATATTTATGGTCTTAATTTTATTATTGATAATGAAAAAACTGAAAAAATAACTAACTGCAACAAAAATAAACAAAAATCAACAGCAGCAATTTTGTGTTGCTTTGGTTGATTTTTGTTGTGTTGCTTTTGTTGATTTTTGTTGTGTTGCTGTTGTTGATTTTTATCGATTTTGTTATTTCAGTTGTTGCTTTCCCATTGTTTTTGTTGTTTTTCTTTATTTATATTTGTTGATTTTTGTTAAAAAAATAACAATAAAAAATAATAAAAATTATGAGATATATAAAAAAAATATTATTTTTATCAGTAATACTATAAAAGTAAAAATTTTATTTATGTCCTTAATTTTGTCATTAATAATGAAAATATAATTTAAAAAAATAATAAAAATCAACAAAAATAAACAACAATCAACAATAGACAATCAAAAAAAATAAACAACAATCAACAACATAAAATTTTGTTGATTTTTGTTGTTCTGTTGTTTCAATTGTTGTTTTTAGTTTTTTTTATTTCGGTTTTTTTTATTTTTTTTTTATTTTTTTATTGTTGATGTTACAAATACATCATAAGGATTCTAAACTTGTTACATATTGATGATCAATAAGTATCAAATATTTTTTTTTAAAAAGAAGTTGTTAGGCATTTTAATAAACAAATTAAAATAAAAAATAAAATCCTTATTCTTTAAGAATATAAAAGGAGAAATTTTTTTTATTTATTGTTGTTACAACAGTTGAAGATATTTATTGTTTGGTTTAACAACAACTGAATATGTTTAGTTTATAATTATTCATTTGAAAAAAAAGTCATAAGAGAAAAAAATATTAAGCAAAAAAAAAAAGAAAATG
>CATIWM010318889.1:0-12332 GCA_949671775.1 Mallotus repandus | reverse complement strand
TGATGCCTGGGAAGTCAATTTCTCTCATACAAGTAGAGACTCAAATGATTGTGCAGACTGGCTCGCGAAAGAAGGGGCCAAACAGAAGTTCTATGAGCCTGTTATTATCTCCTCTCCCCCGACAACATTAAAAAATTTTCTGTCCTATGATTGTAGTAGGCTTGCTTCAAGCAGCCTCAACAGTAGTTAAGCTTTGTTCGGCCTTTTTGCCATGTTTTATACCAAAAAAAAAAAAAAAAAAAAGAACAAATTGAAACTTGCAATTTGGAAAACAAAACTGCTTTCCTATTGAATTTGAGAAAACAAAACGAAAAGGAGAAAAATAAAGACAGTGAAGTGAGAGAGTGGCATGTGGCTATCAACAAAATCCCGAGGAATATTGACAGCAAAGAGGGTCAAGTGTTAAAGCCGGGTGAAATCCTTCTTTTTGCTTTATATATATATATATATATATACACCACAGATGAAGGTTGTTTCTTGCCATATTTAGGACCTGTTTGTGATGATAAAATTTTCCTTCCCAAATTTAAGAAAAAAAATGTTAATATAGTTAACAATTTTTTTTGTAAAATGTTTAAAAATAATACAAATAAATAAATAAATACTCACTTAAAAATTTGAATATCCATATGATTGTTTAGATAATATATTCATAAGCATTCTAAGAAGAAACATAAATATTATAATATTTCTTTCTTCTTATTTTTAATAAGAAGTGTCTAAATAATAACAATTTTTTTTATATAAGATCCAGAATCATTTACACAAATTCATAATTTCCTTCTTGATTTTCAAGTTTAAAAACATGGTCATATCATCAGCTGTCATGACTCCATGGCATGTAAAATTTGAGTTATACTCAATCCCTCAACCTTGTCAAGTGCTTGTTGAAGTATAGTTCTATTATTTCTTTATCCTTTACAAGTGTACTCACTAATTTTCTCTTTATCTCTTGTTCATCATCGGATCGTAGTCGGAAATAATCAAATTTTAAGATATGACACGTGGGATGAAATTCATGTAAATGAGTGTTGATTTTACATCTCATATGTATCATAGCTCATTAGCTCTATGGCGTACAGTTTTCTCTCTTCTCCATTTTCATATCAAATTATATTAATCACAAGAAATCAATAACTTGTTTGTTTAAAGCCCTAATCGGTCCATTTATATTCTATCATAAACAGGAATAAAGGAAACTTCCAAAATGACAAAAAGAAACCCTAAAACAAAACACACATTCAGTCTGCCAATGCACACTACTGTGTTTGAAAATAGGCACAACCGTATGAACGTAGAATGAATTTTCACTCAAATTGTTCACTTCCAAACATGGCCTTGTCTACAAGGCACACAGCTGTGCGTCCAAATAGCAGCCATGTCAAAACCATGCACACAGTCGTATCAGAATCTTCAATGTCCACTCGAAACTGTTTTTAATCAGGCGTAGCCGTGTTTCCAAAATTAAATTCTTGTACATATATCTTTAGCGATGCCTTATAATTAAAAATCAAATTATAATTTTAATAAATGTATTAATTTGCTGAATTTCACTTCCAAAATCAAATTATTCATCAATTCAAAACAATTAAAAATCAAGTTATTTACTTTTTTTTTGGTGTTTGATTTCTCAATTGTAACTCCTTTTAAAATTATTTTAAAAAAAAGTAATTAAATTAAGTACAAAAAGTGAATACAGAATATAGGTGATGAAAATTTACGAATTTCTAATATATATTTCAAATTAAAAATGAATAAAAAAATTAAGAGATTAAATTATTTTATAATATAAAATAGAAAAATTATAAATTTGGTGTCTCAATTTTTATGATTTTTAAAAATTTTTTTTTTTCAATAAAGTGTCTGAACTTTTAAAAAGTATATCAATATAGTGTTTCAGACCGATTTGATGTTGACTAGATGCTCAGTCAGATCAAACGGGATCCATTTTTATCCCAATTATTAACCATGTCATTTGTCATAGGTGTTGTATTATTTAAAAGATAAAATTATTTTTATTCAGTCACCTTCAATGCCTGCTGTGGAAGTTAATATTAAAGTTATTTTTATCAATTTATAATCTTTAATAAGATTAATTTTATCTTTTAAATAATGTAATACAAGTGACATACGATATGACTAATAATTAAAATAAAAGTGGATTATATTTGATCTGACTTAGTATCCAGTTAACATTAAATCTGCTGAAAACACTATATTAGTATACTTTTTTAAAGTTTAAACACTTGATTATAAAAAAAAAATATTTAGACACTTAAATAAAAAAATAATAAAAATTGAGACACTAAATTTGTAATTTTTTCAATATAAAATAGATGATTAAATCATACTATTTTTATGAAATACCGATTCTGTCCGAACTCTCGGACTGTTAATGGGGGCGGCAAAGCGGAGGTAAAAATGGGTTTCGACCCGCGCGTTGCCATTCTAGGCTGCGGGTGCGAAGAAAAAATGTGTTTGTGGTTGATTTTTGTTGTACGAGTTAATTTACATCATCGATGGCTTTGCGCATTTGCTTCGCTCTTCCAAACCAAGCTCCTAACCTGCAAAACAATGGCCCAAAATCTTCTTCTGTTCCCAAAACCACGTATTCAGTTTCGTTCTCCAAGGCTTGGTTATCTAATAAAAAAGAATCAGTATCATTGTCATTTTGTTGGAGCAGGAGAAAGCTCGCAATCCTTGTACTAGTTATCAATGGATCCTTACTAAATATTCCAAAGACTATATTGGCTATGGAGATGGAGGAGCTTGAGAGATACACGGATGCCAAGGAAGGCTTCACTCTCCTCAAACCCTCTTCTTATGTTAAGGTGCCTACTTATCTCTTAATTGATTTTTGAATGTTGTCGAAGAATTGGGTCATGTAGAATTGTGTGAATAGGTGGACAAAGCAGGTGCAACTGTGCTGTTTGAAGAGGTAAATAAAGGAAGTAACAATATCGGGGTTGTAGTGAATCCAGTTCGTCTCACCACCCTTGGTGAATTTGGCAATCCTCAGTTTGTGGTTGACAAGCTTATCCAAGCTGAAAAGCGCAAGGTAAGTATTACTCTCTTCTATTGTACTAAATTTTTTTCTTTTCCTTTTTCATTTCGTTATAATTCTGAAAGCGCATCATCTCCTCTGCAGTGTCTATACTCTGAATAAAAATAACTGTGAATTTGTTGGACTATCTCTGCTTAAGACCTCAAAGAGTTCTTGGAAATGTTGGGCATGTCTATTCTGCATTCTGGGCCTAGCTATCAAGGAATGTGCGTCTTCATTATTTTTCCTTAAGTAGAAGCTAAGGTTTGGCACATTGTACTTTAGGATTCACTAGGGTGACGCTCCCCTTCCTTTTCATTCCAGCATTAATCTTGAGGCACCAGCGCACCACTGAGCCAACTGCTAGATTAATTTTTTTTGGTCTTTTCCTTTTACGGTGAACACAGGGTATGACCTAACCTCTTGCCCCGAATCCTTTTTCCCCTGCAAATTTGCCTTCATTTTGGATTATAGATCCTTGAATTAACCATGAGACGCCAGTTGGGTACGTGGTTAGGTGATCTTGGATGACTTGATTCTCGTTTGTGAAGATCTTACATTTGGCATCAATACTAGATTGGTGTAGTGCCAAAAGAAAGAACTTAAGGCTCTTTCTAGAAAAAGATTAGTTGATTTTTGAATATACTATTGACATTCTTAGTGGGTGAGGCATCTAGAATTTTTCCTTTCGTATCCTAATAATCTTGGTCAGACATCTTTTGTTGCTGGATATACTTTACGATACCGGTCCAAGTACGTTGTAGATTATTTCAAAGCTGTAGAACTAATAAGCTGTCTTGCTGTACAGGAAAGTACAAAGGATGCACAGGTAATTGGAGCGACTGAGAGATCAGGAAATGGGGGACTACAAGTTTATGAATTTGAATATAAAGTTGACAGCACCAGAGGAGGAGAGAAGAGGATCTTCTCCGCTGCATTTGTGGCTTCGAAGAAGCTCTACCTCTTAAACATCGCACACTCAGACAAACCAGAAAGTCCTCTTGACACCAATACAAGAATGATGTTGGAAGAAGTGCTCCATTCATTTGATGTGGCTTATATGATGTGACTCATAGAACATGCTTAAGAACAGTTTCCTGATGATGTTAATTTCTGCTTGAGAAGCCTAAGGTAATCTTTTGTGCATGCCCTGTATTAGATTTCTACCAAGTTGTTTGTTGGTTTAAGGCATGCATCACTGCTGGTATGAATAGCTTCTGTTTCATTGCATCACCGCACGACTATCTTTATCTTTTGTGGTTGGGATAAGCTTGTGACTGTCATTGATATAAAAGAATAATAAGGTATGGTAAAGTAGAAAGAATGTTTTATGCTAAAAACAAAAAGAATCTGATGTTCCCCTTTTCATTTATTTACTATTACTTGCTGCTGTAATTTATTGCCGCTGTTCTAACAGAATGTTTGAGTTTAAATCTGCTAAAAATTGTTGAAAATAAACAAAATAGATTAGTTATAATGAGCACTGAGAAACTTGCCAGTCATTTTCTCAGTACTTGTACATGCATTTTGATCCATGGTTACAGACTAGGAATATAGTGTTGATTTCTTACCCATTTGAATTGTACGATTCTTTGCTCATATCGTAGAATTCAAGCAAATTTGATTTGAATCTGTGGGTGAGTTGGAAAAATGTGAGAATCTATATTGAATAGTGTGTCACTGATTGCTCCAAAGAATTGATACAGATTAGTACGCTTACCAATTCTTGTGTATTTAATAAAATAAATCCTATTTAAGAAACTGTACAATGAGGGATGGGTGAATTCATTCAAATTAGACGAAAAAAAGAAAATAATCAAATTTATTATCCCATGCAGCGCCTCACTTACTTTAAATGATCTTTTGATTAAAAAAACTTTAAAATTCAAATCCAAAATCAAAGCACAGACCAAATTTGTTCTTCCTTGAGCAGTTCTATTTCCTGAACGTGATGGGTCTGCCAGTAAATGTAATTAACTTCATAGTTTCTTCTGTGATCCTTATTTATCTCAGTTCTTATTTCTGAAACTATCAATACTTCTTCTAGTTTTTTTTCCTTCCTTGTTTTGATTTGTTTCTTGAACGACAGCTTTTTTTTTTTTTCAACTTTTATGTGTAAAAGAACCCACTAGTATATTCTTAGTATAGGCTTTTATATTTTATTTTATTTTATTTTTTTATGAGGAATCCACAACCATGTCTCAACAGGAGGAAATCATGATTTTTATGCAAGTTCCTGTGCAGGAAAAAAAAGGATTTTGAGCTACTCTTCTTTAACAATAAACTCTTTTTTTTTTTTTTCCTTTGAAACACTCTTAGATGGCTATGCGATGGTCAGGGTGTTTGGATAGCACAAAATTCATTGTCCCTTATCAATCTTTGCTAGGTAGGGCTTAATGATTTGTCAGTAATACCTATGCATTACTTATAAATAAATTCATGAACTATTTTGCTGTTTAGCTTAGAAATTATGTTTAGAAACTTTTTTTCTTCCTCTTGTGCATTCTAGCTAATGCCTCAAGCATAGCTGTCAAATCAAGACTCAAGTCGAGAATCGAATCTCTATTTTGTGATTTGGGAATCAAGAATCGTAAAATTCAGTTCATATTGATAATATTAATGAAAAATAACATATTTTCATGTAAAAAGCATATTTCATATAAGGTATTGGTTAATTATACATTATTTGACACTCATTAGATTTTTTTTAATAATATAATGTATTAAATATAATATAAATAATAGCCTTTGCCGCAGTCATTGTATATATCTTTAGCTAAATAAGAAAGTAAAATATAAAAGCCAATATTGTGAATATACTAATGGATACTTTTACCCCATAAAAGCCACATGAAAGTTGAAACAAACATCCAAGAAATAATTTTTTTAAAAAAAGAAGAGAAACCTAAACCAATATTGCTAGTCTTCCAAACCAAAAGAACAAATGAAAAAAAAAAAGATGATATAAGAATTTATGAAGTTGATTATATTTGACGGTTTCATCAAATTCGGGAAACAAAAGCGGAAAAGAAAGAACAAATTGGGTCTGTGTTTTTATTTTGGAATTTCAACCTTAAGTATTTTTAATTAAAAGATCATTTGCAGTTTAGCAAGGTAAGTGAAGCTTTGCATGGGATGATAAATTTGAATATTTCCTTTTTTCATTAATTTGAACGACTTATCCCATCCTTTGGTTGTATAGTTTCTTAGAAAAAAGGATTTATTTTATTCAATAGACAAGAATGAGTGAAAATCATAAATTTATATCGATTCTTACAATTTACTAGTGATTCACACTATTCAGTATTAATTCTCATATTTTTCTAATCCACCTATAGATTCACATCAAATTTATGGTGAATCGACTTGAATCATGATTCATACAGTTCTAACAATGGAGGCCTCAAGTCCATCTACTTGTAATGGTTCAACAATTTACGATGACAACATTTTTTTTTTCTTTTTTTGTAAATATGTAAGTGTGTACTTCAATTATGAAGGTTTTCTTGATGTAGGAATACCCTGTGAAGGACAAAATTGTTGCATCGGTTGAGGCATATTCAAGCACGGTGAATTGTATCTACTCTTTCTATGAATAACCATTTTCAGGGTACTAGTTTGATTGCACTCAATTTTGCATTACAGGATTGGTGGGTTTGTCTATTTTATCGTCTGGTGCTTCTTTTGATGTTTGGACTATGGGATTCTAGGCCTTGCCAGCATTACATTGCGACTCCATAGATTTTGCAAGTGAAAATATTAACATTGAGCACCAATTTGAAGAAACAAAATATGTGTACACATTTGATGCGATTATCACTAACAATGTATTCTTTATTATATATAGTTTGTTCAGCCGTGCTGCATTTTCAAGCAGACTTATTAAACACTAGTATTATGCATGATGGATTATATAAGTGAGTTCATCAATTAAATCTTGGAAATCACTGACCGGGCAGGGGAGCTGTGTATATGCGATATGCATGCATTCTGCATGTCGTTGGCTTGATGGCAAGATCAAATTGATCGTGATGTCGAATAGGTTGGCTTCCTAGGCATGTAATTTAGGCAGAATTATATAAGTTTACACTTGTAACTGTATTCCAATGACAGTATTTTGGAACGAGGAATTGACTAGGTTTGTCGTCTTAATATCAAATATCAGTGTTTTTCCTAGAGTTCAAATATGTTTGTCTTAATGGTTCACTGAAAGCCATGCATAATATATTAATGCCTTCTTGTTGCTCCCCCAAATGATGTCAGTCTATATTTGTGCAACTGAAATCAATTTTCCTCATCACACTCCATAATTAAGATAACTGTGTTTTTTTCTTTTTTTCTTTTGCTATCTTCAGTCGTGTAAAGTTCTATTTTGTTTGTTAGCGAGTTGTGGCGACTAGTAGTGGGACTAAGGAGGATCTTCTTGCTCAGAAATGCGGTGATCTTTCTCTACAGGATGATGAATCAGAAGGTTACGTAGTTGGAGGTGCAGATTTAATTCCGGTGGAGAATGAGAAAAAGTTTTGCCATGTTGGAAAGTTTCTGACGGATAAAGCAATCAATTTTCCTGCAATGCGCAGTACTCTTGCCACCTTATGGAGGCCAGTTTGTGGAATATGTATTAAGGAGTTAGGCAATCAGATTTTTCGCTTTCAATTCTTTAATGAAATGGATGAGATTCGGGTTGTGGAGTCTGGTCCATGGACATTTGATCAACATTTGGTTCTTCTCCAGCGTTATGATAGAACAATACCCTTGGATCAAATGCAGTTTAATCATGCCGAGTTTTGGGTGCAAATTCATAATCTTCCTACGGGATTCAGGTCGGAGAAAATTATTCAGCATATAGAATCTTATTTAGGCATTTTTGTGGCAATTATGAAAATTTTTGGCGTCCTTATATACGCGTCCGGGTTTGAATTAATGTTATCAAGCCTTTGAAGAGCATAATGAAGTTGAAGAAGGAAGGAAGTGAGTGGTTTATGGTCGAATTTAAGTTTGAAAGACTTCCAACATTTTACTTTGTCTATGGGTTATTAGGACATTCAGAGAAATTTTGTGAATGGGTTTTTCGTAACCCGGCTCTTCTGACTGCAAAGAAGTTTGATAGCTCGCTCCGAGCTACTGTAGGACGAGTGTGGAATCAAGATGCTGATAGATGGCTACGTTCTGACATCGGCGAGCCGCTGTCTTTACTTTCCGGCAGGTTATCTTCTGGGTCCAGTATTGGAAACTTCAAGTGGGGTAACGGATTTTCAGGAGGTAATGGAGATACTGGCGGTAATGACAGAATTAGGAAGGATCATTGTCTAACTTCCTTAAATGAGTCAGGTTACATGCATGGAAAAGATCATTCTGCTCTGGTCTCTTTGGAGGTAGAGGGTATGATTGTCTCAGACGCAAAAAGGAAACGTGTTGCTACACAGACTACTAATTCTGTTATTGGATCAAAACAAGCTTATTTAAAGCCCAATGGGTTAGATTTGATGACCGTGGACAATCAAAATTTCTTTGGACCAGGGTGGCACCTGTTGAGCAGGCCCACCTACAGCCATGAGTTTGTTAGTATAGAATTGTCGTGGGCTAGCCAACCCACGTGCAATTCGGACCCTTAAGGATTTGGTGAGCCACTGAAAACCATATCTTGTTTTTCTTATTGAAACAATGGTAGGTAATGCTAAAGTCCAAAAGGTGATGTCTCAATTGGGTTTTGTAAATAGTTTTGTTGTTAATAGTACTGGTAGGAGTGGTGGTTTGGTTTTGCTTTGGGGTAGTTCGGTTACTGTTGAAGTGTTGGGCTCTCATAGATACTCTATTGATTCGGTGGTGTCAAAAGATGGTAGTATGGCGTACCAGATAGAAGTAAACGACGTGAATCATGGAATTTGCTCTGGTATTTATCTAGGATGGCCCATCTCAGGATATGATTTGTTCTATCTTGAATGTCCCGCAAGTTTGGGATCCTGGACCTTACTTGGGTCTTCCTTCTTTGGTGGGGCGCAATAAGATGTCGGGTTTTAAGTTTATAAAGGATAGAGTGTGGCATAAGTTGTCCTTTTGGAATAACAAGTTGCTTTCTAAGGCAGGAAAGGAGATCCTTCTTAAGACAGTTATTCAGGCCATGCCTAATTATGTGATGCAATTGTTCCTTCTGCCTAATCAGTTATGTGGTGAATTGGAGAGGTTAATGAATGGATTCTGGTGGCAATGTAAAACAGGGGATCAACGGGGTATTCACTGGCGTAACTGGGATTTCCTTTGCCTTCCAAAGAAATTTGGAGGTTTAGGATTTAAAAAACTTTATGATTTCAATATTTCTATGTTGAGTAAACAAGCTTGGAGGTTGTTTAGTTCCCCGAATGCTCTAATGTGTCGTGTCCTTAAGGCCAAATACTTCCCTTTTGTTTCTTTTTTGGATGCGAATATCGGTTCCAATCCTAATTTTACCTGGCGCAGCATTTGGTCTACGCAATCTGTGATCTGACGTGGTGCTAGGCTGAGAGTGGGAGATGGGTCTAGCATTTCCTTATGGAAAGATCCTTGGCTTCCAGACAATCAGTGTGGTTATTTGTCAACTTCAGTTGTGTAGGAGCTGCATTTGGCAAAGGTTAGTTCTTTAATTGTTGCTGATGCTAAGCAATGGGACAAAGATATTATTTCAGACTTGTTTAATGAGCGCGACGGGAATCTGATACTTGGTATTCCTTTAAGTCAGAGACAAGTGGTTGATAGCTGGTACTGGTGTCTTGACTCTAAGGGAGTGTTTTTTGTTAGAAGTTGTTATAGAGCTGTCAGAGGTGAGCTTCAGGCGGCTGTAGATCCAATCTGGTCTAAAGTCTGGAGGTTAAATGTCCAAAATAAAGTTAGGAAATTTCTTTGGCGCTCCAGTGTTAATTGTTTACCTACTAATTCCGCTTTGTCCCTTCGAAAAGTTCCTGTTAATGTTCTTTGTCCTCTGTGTGCTACTCAAGTGGAATCAGTTATGCATATTCTTTATTTTTGCTCTGTAGTGCAATGGACTTGGTCTGTTTCGGGGTTACAAGTTAGAGATGCATTTAATTTGTCTCTCAATGAATGGCTTAATCTTAACTTGCAGTCATTATCAACTGATGATGGTGCTCTTTTCACTACTATTTGTTGGCAACTATGGAAAAATAAGAATTTGTGTGTTTGGCAGGGTAGAAATCAAAGGCCTTGTTTTATTGTGAATGCAGCTAGTCAGTTTCTGGATCAATGGCGATGTGCTAGGTGCTCCTCTTTTGTTCCTAATGTTCTGGTTACAGATCTTTGTGATGGGGATGTGGTCTGGTCGAAACCAAAGCCTGGCATGCTAAAACTTAATATAGATGCTGCTCTTTTTAAGGATGAAATGGCAACAGGTTTGGGCTGGGTTCTCAGAAGTGACGATGGTGGTTTTCTTAAAGCTTGCTTGATTCATCATTTTGTTTTCTCGATCCATCCGAGGCGGAAGCTGTGTCTATTCGTGAGGCTTTAAGCTGAACTGCTTTTCAAATAGTAAAATTGTTTCTGTTTTCTTAATTTTTCTAAATTTAGTGAACGAACACACATCAAATAGCAACTTTCCAAAGTCACACGGATTGAATGGATTTTCATGAAGTTGAACAATTTGCTTATTGGCATGGAGGGAACCCATTTAACGACCATTCAAAAATTGCAACCTTTGACAACGACTTCCCCACCTTCAATCGTCAGAGAGGCATAAAGTCAAAGGGTTTTTTCATAAATGCCCCAAAAACTGAACTTAATAACAAAAATATCTCACTTTTTTGTTTATTACACGCGTGCACCCTGACGGTAATTTATATACCAGTGTGCCCCTTTTTTTAATTGATGCAAAAAAAAAAAAAAACTCCAATGGCTGCTCTCTCTATTTCCAGCCATCGTCTTCTTCTTCATTTTTTTCTTTCTCCGTCACTGATTTTTTTTTTTATGCTTTGAAGGAAGATTATATCGATCTAATCATATCGATATGATAATATCTGTCTTG
This sequence comes from Mallotus repandus, assembly GCA_949671775.1. Classification (NCBI taxonomy): domain Eukaryota; kingdom Viridiplantae; phylum Streptophyta; class Magnoliopsida; order Malpighiales; family Euphorbiaceae; genus Mallotus; species Mallotus repandus. The sequence goes on along the minus strand of CATIWM010318889.1, from coordinate 1,281 downwards.
GTTGGGTTGCTTGTCGCTGCCATTCGACAGAGCCTTGAAACTTACGACCGAGATAATTGTTCCTGAGATATACCTGTCTTGTGTCCAAACCCCAACAATTTTGTGTGAATTTTGATTCGAAAATTTTAATTCTGAATTTATCAATCGTTTTTAATTCAATTGGTGGGCTTCTTTGGACGAGGAAAGACTGCAGCACAAGGAACAGTTTAGGAGGCTAAGAGAATGGTGGAAAGAAGAGTTATGTCTAACTTTGATTTCTAGGCGTAGACCTCTGCAAGTAACTACCTCACCAATGTCAGAATTCATTTTGATTCAATTTCATCAATCTAATTTCCTTTTTTTTCTTTATCTGTTTCTTTGATTGTTATTGTATTTGGTGATTAGTTTCAATTTCTTTTTTTCTAATTGATAATTGCAGAGGTGTTTGGTTGAATCAAAGAAAATAATTTTTCATGCCATCTGAAGGTTGAAACGACTTGCTAATTTTCACTAGACACCACTCTATATTGGAACAATCTTTCATTTTTCTATATATGTTGGCAAATTTAAATAAAAAAAAATTGTTTGCTCAGCAGTATTAGTGCTATCTATGCAAAATAACCACCTATCCTATGGTTAATATCTTTATTTGCGAAACATCTTTTTTATGGTTTTAACTATTTTTGCTTCTGGGTTTTATGTGTTTGCTATGGTACAACTTTATTATTTTTTTACCTGATTTTTTTTTGTTCTTCATCCTATTGTAGTGATGTTTACTCATTTTTTGTCATTAAAATGCTATTCACTGCGTAGAGATTGTTCTCATCACTTGCATATCTTGATACAAGAATACGGATGATAAACTAGAGAAGTTTCATTGTCGACCTTCTTCGATCCCTTTATTATATTCAATAGCCAAGTTTAAAGTAGCAATCAAAGAGCTGATGCCCAATTGGGGAATTTTGTGTCAGGTTTACTATGTCTTGACATTGAGCCTTATCCGATGTCTAATCTGCTTCTTGACTTTATATTTTAATATTTTATATTTATTGTTTGTTATTTCTATAAACGTATTATTGTGATGTTTTTGCTTTTGCAAAGCTATAGATCTTCTTCTCAAAGCTTTTATGCTTTTATTCAACTAATTATATTTTCATTATCTTTGATTAAATATGTTGTTGTTGTTATTATTATTATTATTATTAGCCTCATGGCTGCTATATTGTTATTATTATTATAAATATATAGAAAAATTCTAAATTAACAAAAACATATAAAGAATTATTGTATCAAAAACATAAA
>CATIWM010318800.1:0-14903 GCA_949671775.1 Mallotus repandus | reverse complement strand
CACTTGTGCAAATTTGTGCACAAATGTTTTTAAATAAGTTAGCAAAGGCTCCAATTGCATATTCAATATCCCAAACACATATTCTAACATTTGAAACTCATAAATCTTGCTAACATTAATAAATGCAAAAGATGTGCACTTATACGCATGTTTGAATGCAAATCGTGCACTTGTACAAACTTGTGCACAAATGGTTTTAAACAAGTTAAACAAGGCTCCAATGACATTAATAAATACACAAGATGTGCACTTGTGCTTATGTTTGAACGCAAATCATGCACTTCTTCAAATTTGTGCACAAATTATTTTAAATAAGTTATCCAAGGATCCAATTGCATTTTCAGTATTCGAAACACATATTCTAACATTTTAAACTCATAAATCTTGTTGACATTAATAAATGCACAAGATGGAAATTGTGAGAATGTTTGAACTCAATTCATGCCCTTGTCCAAATTTATGCACAATTGGTTTTAAGAAAGTTAATTTGTTTGACATTAATCAATGCACAAGATGGCACTTGTGCGCAAGTTTGAACTCAAATCATGCCCATGCACAAATTTGCTTACATTAATAAATGCACAAGATGTGCACTTGTGCTCATGTTTGAATGCAAACCGTGCACATGTGCAAATTCATGCACAAATGGTTTTAAACAAGTTATCCAAGGATCCAACTGCATATTTAGTATCTTAAACATATCTTCTAACATTTTAAACGCATAAATCTTGTTGACATTAATAAATGCACAAGATGTGCACTTGTGCACATGTTTGAACGTAAATTGTGCACTTGTACAAATTTTTGCTCAAATGGTTTTAAACAAGTTAACGAAGGCTCCAATTGCATATTCAGTATCCCAAACACATATTCTAACTTTTGAATCCCATAAATCTTGTTGACCTTAATAAATCCACAAGATGTGCACTTGTCCGCATGTTTGAACTGAAATCATGCCCTTGTGCAAATTTGTGCTCAATTGGTTTTAAAAAAGTTAACCAAGGCTCCAATTGAATATTTAGTATCCTAAGCACATATTCTAAAATTTGAAGCTTAAAAATCTATTTGACATTAATAAATGTACAAGATGTGCACTTGTGCGCATGTTTGAATGCAAATGTGCACTTGTGCGCATTTGAATGCAAATGTGCACTTGTGCGCATTTGAATGCAAATCGTGCACTTGTCAAAATTTGTCCACAAATGGTTTTAAACTAGTTAAACAAGGCTCCAATTGTATATTTAGCATCCTAAACACGTATTCTAATATTTTAAACTCATAAATCTTATTGACATTAATAATTGCACAAGATGTTCACTTGTGCGCATATTTGAATGGAAATCATGATCTTGCGTAAATTTGTGCACAAATTCTTTGAGAAAAGTTAACCAAGAGTCAAATTTCATATTCAGTAGCCTAAATATGTATTCTAATATTTTAAACTCATTAATCTTATTAACATTAATAAATTTACAAGATGTGCACTTATGTGCTTGTTTAAACATAAATCGTGCACTTGTGCAAATTTGTGCACAAATGGTTTTAAACAGGCTATACAAGGCTCTAATTGCATATTCATTATCCTAATGAACATTCCATCATTCCAAACTCATAAATTTTGTTGACATTAATAAATGTACAATATGTGCACTTGTGTGCATGTTTGAACGCACAACGTGCACTTGGGCAAATCTGTGCACAAATGGTTTTAACCAAGTTATCCAAGGCTCCACATACTCTGTATCCTTAACACATATGTTGACCTTAGCAATAATCAGTCTTGATTTTGATTTTAACAAAGCTAATTTTGATCATTTAATATGTTTTTTTAAGTGTGTATAAGCTAGGACTATCATGGAAATCAAAATAGAGTTAAGCATGCTTTTGGACTAAATTGACCTTCTAGATACAAGAAAGTTTTTGAAATTATTAGAGCTTTATAATCAAAAATTTGTCTTCTTAACATTTTAAACTCATAAAATCTTGTTGACATTAATAAACACTAAGGATGTGCAATTGTTCGCATGTTTGAACGCAAATCGTGCACTTGTCCAAATTTGAGCACAAATGGTTTTAAACAAGTTATCCAAGGATTAAATTGCATATTTAGTATATTTTACATATCTTCAAACATTTGAAACTCATACATCTTCTTGACAATAATAAATGAATAAGATGTCCACTTGTTCGCATATTTGAATGCAAATCATGCACTTGTGCAAATTTGTGCTCAAATGGTTTTAAGCTAGTTAATTAAGGCCCCAATTTCATATTTAGTATCCTAAACACATATTCTAACATTCAAAACTCAAAAATCTAATTAAATTTAAAAAATGTACAAAATGTGCACTTGTGCGCATGTTTGAACGCAATTTGTGCACTTGTGCAAATTTGTGCACAAATGGTTTTAAATAAGCTAACCAAGTCTCCAATTGCATATCCAGTATCCTAAACACATTTTCTAACATTTAAAACTCATAAAGCTTGTTGACATTAACAAATGCACAAGATGTGCACTTGTGCGCATGTTTGAATGCAAATCGTGCACTTGTGCAAATTTGTGCACAAATTGTTTTAAACAAGTTATCCAAAGATCCAATTGCATATTTAATATCTTAAACATATCTTTAGACATTTGAAACTCATAAATCTTGTTGGCATTAATAAATGCACAAGATGTGTACTTGTGTGCATGTGTAAACGCAAATCATGCACTTATGCAAATTTGTGCATAAACGGTTTTAAACACGTTAACCAAGGCTCCAATTGCCTACTTAGTATCCTAAATACATGTTCTAAAATTTGAAACTATTAAATCTTGTTGAAATTAATAAATGCACATGATGTGCACTTGTGCGCATATTTGAACGTAAATCGTGCACTTGTGCTAATTTGTGCTCAAATGGTTTTAAACAAGTTAACCAAGGCTCCAATTTCATATTAAGTATCATAAAAATATATTCTAATATTTGAAACTCATAAATCTTATTAACATTAATCAACGCACAAGATGTGCACTTGCACGCAAGTTAGAACACAAATCGTGCACTTGTCCAAATTCGTGCACAAATGGTTTTAAATAAGTTATATAAGGCTCCAATTGCATATTCATTATCCTAAATGCACATTCTATCATCCCAAACTCATAAATCTTGTTGACAATAATAAATGTACAAGATGTACATTTGTGTGCATGTTTAAACGCAAATCATGCACTCGAGAAAAGATGTGCACAAATGGTTTTAAACAAGTTATCCAAGACTCTAACTGTATATTCAATATGCTAAACACATATTCTTAGTTTTGAATCTCATAAATCTTGTTGACATTAATAAATGAACAAGATGTGCACTTGTGCGCATGTTTGAACTCAATTCATACCCCTGTGCAAATTTGTGCACAATTGGTTTTAAGCAAGTTAACCAAGGCTCCAATTGCATATTTAGTATCGTAGACACTTGTTCTAAAATTTGAAACTCAAAAATCTATTTGACATTAATAAATGCACAAGATGTGAACTTATGCGCATGTTTGAATGCAAATGTACAGTTGTGCGCATGTTTGAATGTAAATCGTGCACTTATGCAAATTTGTGCATAAATGGTTTTAAACTAGTTAATCAAGGCTTATTTAGTATCTTAGACACATCTAGCATTTGAAAACTCATAAATCTTGTTGACATTAACAAATGCACAAGATGTGCACTTATACGCATGTTTGAATGCAAATCGTGCACTTGTGCAAATTTGTGCACAAATTATTTTTAACAAGTTATCCTAGGATCTAATTGCATATTAATTATCGTAAACACATATTCTAACATTTGAAACTCATAAATGTTGTTGACACCAACAAATGCAAAAAATGTGCACTTGTGCGCATGTTTGAATGCAATTTGTACACTTGTGCAAATTTGTGCACAAATGGTTTTAAACAAGTTAACCAAGACTCCTATTGCATATTTAGTATCCAAAATACATATTATAATATTTCGAACTCAACAATCTTGTTGATATTAATAAATGCACAAGATGTGCACTTGTCCGCATGTTTGAACGCAAATTATGCGCTTGTGCAAATTTGTGCACAAATGGTTTTAAACAAGTTATCCAAGTATCCAATTGCATAGTCAGTATCTTAAACATATCTTCTAACATTTGAAACTCATAAATCTTGTTGACATTAATAAATGCATAAGATGTGCACTTGTGCGCAAGTTTGAACGCAAATCGTGCACATGTGCAAATTTGTGCACAAATTGTTTAATTTCATATTCAGCATCCCAAATACATATTCTAATTTTTGAATCTCATAAATGTTGTTGACATTAATAAATCCAAAAGATATGCACTTGTCGACATGTTTGCACTGAAATCATGCCCTTGTACAAATTTGTGCTCAATTGGTTTTAAAAAAGTTAACCAAGGCTCCAATTGCATATTTAGTATCCTAAACATGTATTCTAAAATTTGAAACTCAAAAATATGTTTGACGTTAATAAATGCACAAGATGTGCACTTGTGCGCATGTTTGAACGCAAATGTGCATTTGTGCGAATGATTGAATGCAAATCGTGCACTTGTTGAAATTTATGCACATATGGTTTTAAACTAGTTAACCAAGGCTTCAATTTTATATTTAGTATCCTAAACACATATTCTAACATTTTAAACTCATAAATCTTGTTGACATTAATAAATGCACTAAACGTGTACTTATGCGCATATTTGAATGCAAATCGTGCTCTTGCACAAATTTTTGCACAAATTGTTTTAAACAAGTTAACCAAGAGTCAAATTTGATATTCAGTATCCTAAATATATATTCTAATGTTTGAAACTCATTAGTCTTGTTAACATATATGAATGCACAATATGGGCACTTGCGCGCCAGTTTGAACACAAATCGTGCACTTGTGAAAATTTGTGCACAAATAGTTTTAAACAAGTTATACAAGGCTATAATTGCATATTCATAATCCTAAATGCACATTCTATCATTCCTAGCTCATAAATTTTATTGACATTAATAAATGTACAAGATGTGCACTTGTGTGCATATTTGAACACAAAACGTACACCTGGGCAAATCTGTGCACAAATGGTTTTAACCAAGTTATCCAAGGCTCCAATTGCATATTCAGTATCCTAAACACATATGTTGACCTTAGCAATAATCAATCTTGATTTTGATCTTAACAAACCTAATTTTAAGCATTTAATATATTTTTTTAAGTGTATATAAGCTAGGACTATCACGGAAATGAAAATGGAGTTAAGCATGCTTTTGGACTAATTTGACCTTCAAGATACAAGAACCCTTTTGATATTCTTAAAGCTTTATAATTAGAAATTTATTTTCTTAACATCTTAAGTAGACATCATAAGCTTTCTAAATTGAGCTTACTTGTCAAAATCCAAGCTCATTTGGATATGCAAATCTTGAGCCGAAGTCAGCATATGTAGCTTTCATTTGAGATTGAGTAGTTCTTAGTGTTTCAACAATATCTTGAGTTACATATGTCCAATTAAGGTGATTCAAAGTGCTATGGAAAGATAATAAAAATATCCACAACTATATTAAGAAATATTATACTGATTCAATCATCTTAAAGGGTTAAATTTCCTCTCACGAGCGTCTCATGAGTTGTCCCTTATTAGTGCCCATTTTGAGCTATTTTGGGCAGTGATGCTCATGGGTACCACTCATGATCATGAGCCAACCCATGAGGAGTAGTCCAAGAAGCATCCTATAAACTCTTAACATCTAGAGATGCTCATGGGCACCATTCACGATCGTGAGCTTACCCGTGAGGAGCTGACTTGACAGAATTCAACAAATTTTTTAAATATAACGTACATATTTTTGCCCCTCACAAGCCAGACTCTCTCCTTATGACTGTGAGGGGTGTTTTAGCTATTAAAAAGTCCAAAATAATGCAAAATTCAATAATAGACATTGGAGACACAATCAATGCCTCCAACAACCATATTTTTTTAGTGTTTATCTATATAAACATCTCCTAGAGCTCAATTGAATGTTAAGAAAACTTTTTTATCATTCATTCTCTCTTAGGCATTCATCAAAGCTCTCAAACTTTTAGTTTTTTCATTCTTATTTTCATTAACTCTTGTGAGAGTTGGTTGTGTGTTAGAAATAGAATTTCTACTTCATCTATTTCTTGGGATAGATTAGAAGGGAAGTGAGATTTAATTCTAAAGGAATTAGTGTAAGTGTTTAGCCATTAAAACACTTAGGAATTGGTTTTAGAGTGAGCCTAGGAACTCTTGTTTGTAAGGTTGTAAGAGTGAGCCTTAAACTCTTATGTAATCTCAATCTTATGAATAAGATTGTGGGTGATTGAATATCCTAACTTAGGGATAAGTTAGGTGGAGATGTAAGATTGTTGTTGAATTCGAACTCCTTAAATCATTGTGCTCTTCATTCTTCCTTCTCAACATTCTTTTAATTTTTTTTATTTGTTTTTAAGTTTTGATTTGAATTTGATTTCCTTATTCACCCCCTCCCCCTCCCCCCCCCCCCCCCCCTCTAAAGCATTTTCATTTGGTATCAGAGCTTGAATTCTAGGTACTTCATTGCTAGAATACAAGATCATGGGAAGTGAAAATCAAATCTCCTCCTCTCTTAGACCTTTCTTTAGTGGTAGTGATTATCCAAATTGGAAATTCAAAATGGAGCTATATCTAGATAATGAATCTAGACTTTGGGGAAGTGTCCTAAAAGGATAGGAACCTCCTAAAGCTACAAAAGATGGTGTAATCACTATTCTCTCAAGAGATGAATGGAGTAATGATCAAAAGGAAGAAAACATCAAGAACAAAAAGGTTATGATCACCATAGCATCCTCCATGATAAGAGAAGAAAGTAGCAAGCTTCAATGATGTATTTTTGCTAAGGAAATATGGGAAACCTTAGAAAACCACTATGAAGTCAAAGTACAAGTTTGAAGCAAGAAGGTTTAGCTCCATATTTATGAGTATGAACTCTTCAAAATGAAGCCACACGAATCTATCACAGAGATGACCAATCGTCTCATGGCTCTTCTCACAACCCTCAAGAAACTTGGAAAACATTTCTCTAAGGAAGAAGTAAGCAACAAGATTCTAAGAATCCAACCTAAGAAGGATTGGGAATCTCGAGTTACTTCAATTGAGGAAGCTCAAGACCTCTCAACTCTATCAACCGATGTGCTTATTGGAAAGCTTTTCACCCATGAGCTTACAATAAAGCAAAAAGGTGAAGAGCAAGAAGAGGAGGAAGACAAGAAGAAAAGCATTACATTAAAAGCTTCAAAAAATGATAGTGAAGAAGAAAACATTGAAGATTTTGGTGAAGAAGATGATGAAATTGCCATTCTCATAAGAAACTTCAAAAAGTTCTTGAGAAAACAACACTCCTCAAAAACTAAAGACAATAAAAAGTATGACGGAGATAGTAAGAACAAAAAAAAGAAGTTACTTGCTATGAATGCAAGAAACTGGGTCACATCCGAAGTGAGCAAAGGATAGGAAGAAGGCTTTCAAAGCTACTTGGGGTGACTCCTTCGAATCCAAAAAGGAAGATGAACAAGAAGTGGCCAACCTTTGTTTCATGGCTCTTGAAGATGAAAAAGAGGTGTGCTTGAAGTCCATAAAAATGAAAAGTAAATGGTATCCTAATAGTGGATATTCAAGACACATGATCAGAGACAAAGAGCAATTCAACAAGTTTGTTGCTAAGGATGGAGGATATGTTACCTCTGGAGACAATGCAAAAGGAAAGATTATTGGCATTAGAGAAATCAGTAATTCTCAATCCTTATGTATACATCATGTATTGCTTGTTGATGGTCTTAAACATAATTTGTTTGGTATAAGTCAATTATGTAATATGGGAAATAAAGTCACTTTCTATCCTAAGAATTGCTTTGTTAGTAGTCTTGATGAAGATAAGGTGATTTTTAATGGTGAAAGAGTTGATAATGTCTATGTTATTCATTTGAATAAAATTGATAATAAGGATATTAAATGCTTGATGGCTATTTCCCATGACACATGGACATGGCATAGAAGGTTAGGACATGCAAATTTTGAGCTATTAAATGATCTTTGTAAACATGAACTTGTGATTGGTTTACCAAAACTTGAATTCACTAAGGATAAACCTTGTGATGCTTCTCAAAAAGGAAAATAATCCAAGTCTTTACTTAAGCTTAAAAATGTTGTGTCAACCTCTTGGCCACTTGAACTTATACATATGGATTTATTTGGTCCAACTAGAATTGTTAGTCTCGGTGGAATGCACTATGCATATGTATTGGTTGATGACTACTCTAGATTTACTTGGGTGTGTTTTCTTGCTCACAAGAATGATGCTTTAAAGCTTTTTAAAATTTTACAAAAAGAGTTCAAAAAGAAAATGGTTTTTGCATTACTTATATTAGAAGTGAACATGGAACCGAATTTGAAAATGAATTTTTCAAAACATTTTGTAGTGAAAATGGTATTTCACATACATTTTCATCTCCTATAACTCCTCAACAAAATGGGGTAGTTGAAAGGAAAATAGAACTCTTGTGGAAATGGCTAGAACAATGCTTCATGAGTATAATTTGTCATTATACTTTTGGGCGGAAGCCATTAACACATCTTATTACATTTTAAATTGAGTTTTCAAAAGACCAATTTTAAACGAAACATCTTATGAGCTTTGGAACAATAGAAAACCCAAAATCTCATATCTAAGAGTATTGGGATGTAAGTGCTTTATATTAAACACTAAGGATAATCTTGGAAAATTTAACTCTAAAGCCGATGAAGGAATTTTCTTAAGGTACTCCTCCTCTAGCAAAGCATATAGAGTATTTAATAAAAGAACTTTGGTTATTGAAGAATCTATGCATGTTATCTTTGATGAATCAAACCCACTTGATCCTAGAGAGGATGTTTGTAGTGTTGATGATGATATAGGTGATCTTGTAGAAGAGAAAAATCAAGAAGAAAACAATGACAAACCTTTGGAACTTGAAGGTCCAAATAAGGAAGAAAGTAAGGAGGTGCCTCAATCTGCCTTGAAGGATGATCATCCAAAGGATTGGCAATTCAAGAAAGCACATCCTCAAGACCTCATCATCGGTGATACTACAAAAAGGGTAACAACTCATCCTGAACTTAAATCTATTGTTAATTTGGCCTTCATTTCTCAAATTGAACCCAAAAATGTTGATGATGCTTTGCATGACAAATTTTGGGTCCTTGCAATGCAATAAGAGTTAAATCAATTTAAGAGAAATAAAGTTTGGACTTTGGTTCCTAGACTGAGACATCATCCTATTATAGGTGCTAAATGGGTGTTTAGAAATAAGATGAATGAATAAGGTATCATAACTAGGAACAAAGCAAGACTAGTAGCTAAAGGTTATAATCAAGAAAAAGGCATTGATTATGATGAAACCTTTTCCCATATTGCAAGGTTAGAAGCTATTAGAATGTTACTTGCATTTGCATCTTACATGGATTTTAAACTTTATCAAATGGATGTTAAAAGTGCATTTTTAAATAGTTTTATTAAAGAAGAAGTTCATGTTGAACAACCTCCTGATTTTGAAAATTTGAATTTCCAAATCATTTTTTTAAACTATCTAAAGCATTATATGGATTGAAATAAGCTCCAAGAGCTTGGTATAAAACATTCAGCAATTTTCTTTTAGAAAAAGGTTTCTCTAAAGGAAAAGTTGATACAACTCTTTTCATAAAGAAATCCAAGCTTGATTTATTGATTGTTCAAATATATGTTGATGATATTATATTCGGTGCTACTAACCATTGCTTATGTGAGGAATTCTCTAAATTAATGCAAGGAGAATTTGAGATGAGTATGATGGGTGAGCTCAAATTCGTCCTCAGATTACAAATCAAGCAATGCAAAGACGGGATTTTCATCAATCAAACCAAATATGCTAGAGACATTCTCAAGAAGTTTGGCATGGATGGAGTCAAATCAAGCAAAACTCCATTGGGTACCACAACCAAACTCAACAAAGATGAAAACAAAAAACTGGTTGATGAAAAGCGATCTAGAGGTATGATCGGATCCCTTCTTTACTTAACTGTTGGTAGACCCGATATCATGTTCGCTACTTGCTCATGTGCTAGATTTCAATCCAGTCCTAGGGAGTCCCATTTGAATGCAATCAAAAGAATTTTCAAGTATTTGAGTGGAAGTTTGCATTTAGGACTTTAGTACCCTAGGAGTTCATCCTTTGACTAAATTAGTTATTCAGATGCAGACTTTGCCGGTAGTTTATTAGATAGAAAAAAAGCACTTTCAAAACTTGTCAAGTTTTAGGACAATGTTTAGTTTCATGGTTTAGTAAGAAACAAGTTTTGGTTTCCTTGTCCACTGCAGAAGCAGAATATGTTGCTGCAAGTTTATGTTGTTCACAAGTTTTATAGCAAAAACAATAGTTGTTGGACTATGGTATAAAACTTAATCACATTCCAATCAAATGTGATAATACAGGTGCTATCAACCTTAGTAAAAATCCCATTCAGCATTCTAGACCTAAACATATAGATATTAGACATCATTTCTTGCATGATCATGTTCAAATAGGTGATATCTCACTTGAGTTTATTAATACAAATAATCAATTTGCAGATATCTTTACCAAACCTCTTAATGAAGAGAGATTAATTTCATTAGGCATGAACTAAGAATGATTGATGGTTCTTATTTGTCATGAATGCATATTTAATTTTTAAATTAATGATTGGACTTATTATTCTTATGCATTCATGGCTTGTTTCCTAATTTCATTTTAATTATTTTACTTCTTAGTCTTTTTTTATGTATGGTTTATTTTTAGTATCTCATTCTATGTTTTTATAATGAAAAATATGCATGAATATGATAAGTGCCACATGATTTATTTGTACTACTTTGTGATACATTTTCATAGCATGCATTATAAGTATAGCTGGTTTTGTTTCAATAAATGATCATGCTATCATGTTTTTATAATAGTAATTGCCTTATTGTTTTAGCTTTATTTAACATATTTTTTAAATTTATTCACTTTTTCCATTTTAATGATTAATATTTGAAATTAATTCAAAATATCAATTACTAAATTGGAAATATAAATATTGTCCATAATGATCCACATTAAATAATTATACTTTCCATAATTAAAATTAAGAAGTATCTTAAACAAGTTTTATTTCTGTTAATTTAGCCTAAAAAGGACCTAATTGCACAAAATTCAAAATTCAAAAATTTTGGCTGTCATGAGCACATTATCACAAATCGTAGGCTCTCCATGTCTTGTGCCCTGTCATTCACTCAGTGCCCCTCATGGGCGCTGCTCACAGTCGTGAGGAGCCATCTGGCAGGTTAAACATTTTTTTAAAAAAAAAACTTATGTGTTTTATTATTATTTATCTCAAACGGCTAGTTCACATTCACCCTTGATTTTTGACTCATCTAAGGGCTTAAATTAACTCTAATTTGCAATAAATACCTTCCCATCAAATCTATTTTCATCACTTCTCAAAATTTCTCTAAATTCATTAAAAATTCTACTTATTTTGTTCTTATTTAAATTTCATCTTGCCATGGGTCCTAAGAAATCATTTTCAAGGCATGTTGAACCATCTTCCTCTGCCACAAGAAGAGCTACTAAGGATGCTCCCAAGAAGGCTCCTCCTATTTCTTACACTTCTCAAGAGATTAAGGATAGGTTAGCCAATTTTAGTTCAAGAGCAATAATTCCAACAAAATATATGTATGAAGCTACTCTTTAAAAGATGGGTTATTTTGATCAAGTTAAGGAAATTTTGGAGAGAGTTGGTACGTATGGCTTTGCCTTCACACCATTTCCAACTCACCATACACTTGTTCATAAATTACTTTCTACCTTTTGTTTGAGAGTACAATTTATTGATGAACGAAATCGCCTTAATAGCATGCATTTTTCATTTGGGAGGAAAGATTCGATTTCTCACCACACAATAATTTGATGCTTTATTTGGTTTTATGGATGGAAATATTCATGCATCTAACACCACTTGGTCACCTAGTGCTTTTTGGAATAGCAATATCAAACCAAATATTGGTCATTTTGTGGCGGGTAAATCTAAGTCCTCTTCTTTTACTTCCAAAGCTATTTGGTATATTCATGTATTCATAACTTACACCTTTCATGCTAGAGCACTTAGCCAAAAAGCAGTTTCCTTTGATGATATCTTCCTCCTACATTGTTTAGTTGACAATGAAGATATTGCTTTAGGAAGAATGCTTTAATGGAGGTTATGGCTTCTTAGTGATAGTGCTAGTGGTGGAATTTGTGTGGGAGGTATTATCTCTAGGATTGCAAACCATTTTTGAATTCCTACCAACACTTTGGCTACCATACCATCTTCTTTTCTTGATGACAATCTTTTGAAGAATTCTAGGTAATTTAAGCTCGTTAGAAATATATGGGTTTGGAAAGAAGAAGTAGGAGATGAAGATGCTGATGAGGAGCTAGAACAAGATTTGCAAGACATAGAGCATGTAGGAGCTCATGGTCTTGAAAGTGTTGATAAAAAAGAACCTTCTCAAGAGCAAGTCCCTTCTCAAACTCAAAGGAAGAGGCAAAGAGGACCTTCAACTTCTCTAAGTGTGGATGATGAACTGGCTTGGGTTAGTGGATTCTTTAACAGACTATCAATTGTGAAATCCAACTTCAACATGTGGTTTGATCATATGGATACAAGACTTGATTGGTTTGAGCAAAGGATGGATCATAAGGAGCATGTCATTCATCATCTTTATGCTCACCACAATATCCTATGCACTTGGAATCCTCCTCCTCCACCTCCTCCTCCATTCCATGATCCTTAGATTGCTTGTTTCTTAGATATGGTCAATCTTGTTTTAGTTCTTGAACTCTTGTTTCTTTTCAAAGTTTATTTTTGGTTTCTTTCTAGTTTATCTCTTTGTAAGCACCCAATTTTGGGATAACTAGAGTATGGATGCGAAAGAGGACTCCGATGATGAAAATTTATTGCAAATAGGTCTCTGGTATTTGAATTTCGGATCACAAGGCTTGATTGCATTTTTTTGGACTAAATTGAAAAGTCTTTTTTTCTTCATAGGTCTCTTTTTCTTCAGAGTGGATTTCCAGTCGGAATTCCAGAATTCCGGTTGGAAATCCAGAATTCCAGTTGGAAATATAGAATTGCGATCAGAATTGTACTATTCCGATGCATGAATTTTCAATTTTTTTGTAATTTTTATTTATTTTTCTTAAATTTGATTGGTTGAAAATTTAAATTAAAGTGAGATAATGATTTAAATTATCTTGTTTTTTAGATAAATTTATGTATTTATTTATTATTTATCCCATGATTATCAATCACAGAGGAGTTTTGTTATTTAATTTTACTAAATCACGTTGTTAGGGAGGTGATATGATAAAAACCTAGAGATGCAGAAGGAAAAATGGGGGCAAAAGAAAAAGAGAAAAAGAGACGAGAAAAAAACAGAGAAAAAAAAGTTTTCTTTCCTGGAAAAACTTTGGCGTGAACTTCATTTTAAAAAGAAAAACTTTTCTCTTCTACGGGGAATTAATGATTCTTTTGGAAAAGCAATCAAAGCCTAGAACTGAGAACATCAATATAGCAGATCTATTCAAATGGTGAATCAAACAAAGCCTCTGAGGAGCTAATTAATATTGCATCTCTGTGTTTGATCCTTTCCTTTCACTTTTTTTATTTTCATTATTTATTATTTGTTTTTTATGTTTATTCTAATCAGTTTTTGATTTTTTTTGTTTTGTTTCTTTGATTACGGTGGTGGAAACATTCTATAGCATGGAAATGGGATTGAACGGATTAGATCCATGAAGGTCCATGGAATGCCATGGATTAATCCCTGTTAAAATAACGTAGCTTTAGGTTTATTTTATTTTCTGTGTTTTAGTGGTAATTGCGTTGTGTATTTATTTTTTATTTTTTGGGCATGTAACTATTATTTATGTAGGATTGTAATAGCCCCATTAAAGAAAAAATAGTGGAATTTTAATTTTCTGTATTTTAAAATCAATTATTAAATTAGCTTTATTTGGTAAAACCCTAATTAAAATCAATGATGGCCTTAGATTAATTTAGGTTGTATGTAATTAAAATTAAGATTCGAAATTCACAGAATATTTGTTTTTGATTTGTTATTTTTATTTTTTATTATTTTTGGCTTGTTTGTTATTTTTATTTGTTTTGGGCCCCAAGCCCACATATAGTTCTAACTCACTAATAAAATAGGCCTTTAAAATTAAATTTAGGTTTTATTGACTTTAAAATCAACTTAGGCCCATTTAGGTTAATTTAGACTTTAGGCCCATTTTTTAGTTAAATAAAATTAACTTGGACTTAGCTCAGCTCATTAATAAAGTATTCTTCATAATTTGTAGATTTAGGACCATTTCATTTAATTAAAATTCATTAGAATTAAGCCCACTAATTAATTTCTTTTTCTTTTAAAATTTAATAGACTTAGGCCCACTCTTAGAATTAAAAACAATAAATTTAGGCTTACTAATTATCAAAATGTAGGCCCATTTTTAGTTCCATTTCACGTGTAAATAAAATATGTAGATTTAGTTAACTTAAATTAAAATTAAATATAATTTATATTTAGGGTCATTACGCTTTGAATGCATTTTTTATATGTTTTTTCATGAATTGGTTGCCTTAGGGTTAGATGGATGTTCAATTAGGGTTTAATGAAATTGCATGTAATTAGGGAATAAGAGAGTAATTAATAAAATAAATCTAAATGAACACAAGACTAAAAGAAGTTGGTATTCCGTATCCTGAACTCCTGGTTGTGGTGCTAGCTTGTATTAGAGAATCGAGTTACCA
>CATIWM010318717.1:0-43778 GCA_949671775.1 Mallotus repandus | reverse complement strand
TTATTAAAATTACAACTTGACTTTTGAATTAGTGTGAATTTTATATAATTCAAAAAAATATATTGATAGAGATATGCGTACATGTCTAAAATTTAGTTAATATTGAAATTTTAAATTTTAAATAATTAAAAAGTTGAAGGATTAAATTATTTTATTTTATAAGAACTTAGGAATTAAACTGTTTAATTTTTATAAATTGAGGGATGTAAATGTATTTTGATATAAAAAATCTAACTGAAAAATTAATGGAGGGGCTTAAATATTGACAGAATTAAAATTGAAGATGTAAATAGTCAATTTTTAAATAAGAGAGAGAAGAGTTAAAATTAGGTCAAATCTCAAGAAAATAAATTTAATTTTCTCTATTATGTGTAGTGGGATATATATATATATATCAAAAGACTTTCACACAAACATTTTAATAATGCTCTTTATTTTAAAAAATATCTTTTGCATAATAAAAAGAATGTTAAAGAATTTTTAAATATAAACAGTGAAAAAATTTATAAAATTTCAATAGACTCTCTATATTTTTAATCTATATTTTGCTTTATTTAATAAACATTAATGTTTAATTTTTTTTCTCATTTGTTTTAACAAAATTTCTCTCTATTTATTTAATTATTTCTCACTATTTAATGAAAGAGAACAAATTTTTTAATAAATTGATAAATATTAATTAATATTTTATATAAAAAATTAAAATATTTTATAATAGAGATTAAAATTTAATTTTTTACCTATAGAAAGTTAAATTAATTTTTTATTTTAAAATAAAAATATAAAGGATGTATTAAAAATTATTTTTTTAATTTGAGTCTTTAAATTAAAGTCTGATGGAGATGCTTAATTAGGTCAGCAGAGCTGGTGGAGCGACAAAAGATTTGAAAAACTAGTGGGAAGCTGACGAGAGTAGGGCCGATAAACTAAAAAAAATTTTGCTGGGAGCAGGACCCGTCGAAAAGGAAACTCTTTTGCCCATATATATATATATATATATATATATGCACATTGAAGAGCATGTTTTGAAACAACAAAGAAAACAGTGGACGTCACATCAAATCAAAGTCTCTCTCACATTACTTTCGCCGATCAACGTCATCTTCAACACTCAACAGTCTCAGTCTCAGGTGCACCACCACCGTCACCGCCCTCTCACCTTTGCCATTGCATTCACATTCTCTTCTTCTTCTTCTTCTTCTTGAAAACAAACATAAAATATAACAAAGAATTTTCAAATTATTTAGGTGTTTCTTTTTCGCATTTTTCTCCTTACGCTCTGTTCTTGTTAATCCGCTCCAGTTTGTACTTCTACTGCTGCTGCCGCTACTATCATATTTTTTTCCTTTGTTTTTCGTTTGTTTGGTTTCAAAAGTCGCTTTCTTTGGAAACTTAGGGACTTGCGGTCTGTTTGGTGCTTGTTTTCGTTATTATTATTATTATTCAAAACAAAAATTGCAATTACAGTAGCTTTCACTCTTCCCCACTTCAGAATGCCCTTTTTTTTTTTTCCTGGTCTCCTCATTACCAATGATATCTCTAAATATGGTTAATGGTTAATGATTACTGAGCAGAGATCATTTAGTTTATTAACTGTGATCGGTTAATGCCCCAATGCATGTATGTACATATGCATGAATTGGTTCTAAATTAGCTTGAATGAAAAAATATGAATTCTCCTGTATGTTGCTTATTTTATTATTTTATTTTTTTTACCCACAACAATGCTGTTTTTATTATTGTTCTGATTTCATGCCATGCTTGGCAGGATTGGGGATTTTGTATCTGGAGCTATGCCGTCCAAACCAGATAAAAGTTTGCCTGAAGGTTAGTTCAGGTCCCTTCTTTCATCGCCATTTTCACTTCTGTGCGTACATTATAGATTGCTTGTTAACTTTCCATTTTTTTTGCAGGTTACGACAATTATGTCTTGCTCACCAAGGATGGGAAAATTATATGTCGTACAGAGTGCTTGAACCCTCCTGTTAAAATGTAACCACTAACCATAGTTTCTCTAATTATTTTCTCTCTGAATTTTGCATTAGTTATTGATGGGACTCATCCTGGACTCTGCATGCAACAACCTTATTACTATTTGGAAAGCACTTCAATTTCACTGCACAGTTTGTTCTACTACACATTGAGTTATTTCTTCATGTTTCTGTTCGTAAACAAATATTCATTTTCAGGAGTAGACAAAAGCGTTGCTAAAGAAATGAACTTTTCTTTCATAGGGCTGCCTGCCAGATAAAACAGTGCAACGAAAGGACTTCAATTTCAGTTTCTACATGTAGCGTCCTTTCTATTCTTCTGCCATACATTGGTGTTGTTTCTGCTTGTTCCTTTTGAATAGATAACAATTCATCCTAAAGAGGAAGGATAAAAGAGTCACCAAAACAATAACCTTTAGTGCTATAGGGCCCGGGAAAATGTTACAAAGGTACACAGGTCAACTAAGACAATCTTGCTTCTGCCAATCTTACTATACTGAATGAACAGAATTGATAACCGTCTGCTGGACAAATATCAGAATGTTTCTTTCCAACTCTTCTGAAAATGGTCCTTTTTGTGCTAGATTTCTGTGTTTCTCTTAATTCATTTTTTGGATTTTCTTTTGAATTTTATATAAATACCAGTCTTTGATATGTTTGATTTCTTGCTTGGATTTAACATATTGATGTATTTTTACTTGTTTATTGTGATCTTATTATGAACCTGCTTATTGTTTAATGCCTGATAGGCCTGGAGAATGGAATTTACAAGAAATTATCCCAAGATCTCAGTTAAATATCAGTCATGATATACCTCATTGCTTTTTACGCCCTGCTGCTGAGTGTGATCGTGACCAAAGTGAGTGGGGGAGATTTTTGCATCATCTTCATAAAAGGAAAGTGGTAAAGATTTCTCTTTTTGTTTATTTTCTCACTAGCGAAATAAAAAAAAAATTGTTTTATTAATGTATATTTTTTTCCTTCATTAGACTACCATCAACTGCAGCGATGGTCTGAACAAATATATTAGGAAATACAATTGCCCACCCTTTTGCATAAGCATAATATAGACTAGCATGTTCCACATATATTTTTATTGTTTTTCTGTAACTTGTTTTTTAATTTTTCAATTTAATTATCCTTTCAAATTAAATGTACTCACAGGCGCATCTCCACTCATGGTAAGAAAATTCAGATAGATGTTTATTTTGTTCTCTAATCAGTGAGCATATATTTGAGTTACATCAAATTTTATGTTCTAGGTAGGAGTTGCAAAATTTGAGTTATGCACCTTTTATATACTTCCTCCTACTGAAGCCTCAAAATGTAGCCATGCTGAAGCCTCAAAGTTTAACAATGCTGAAACTGCCAAATATAGCCATGTTAAAGTTGCAGTTCAGGAGAAAGCACCCAATAAGTATAGTGGTCAAAGGCATTGCGAATCAGGTGTGCAATAATGTTCGATGGTTTTTGTTTTGTTGTTGGGTGGGGACAGGATTAGATTGTATATTTGATCATTATAATAATGCTGATATGTACTAGCCTCAACTTAGTACTACTGTCCTTTGTCTTTGATTTTGAAAAGGGCTACCTGAAATTTTGTCCATCTTCTCTAACTATTGCCATTTACAGTTATGGATATGACTGGAGCATATCGATTTTTTGGGCGAAGCTTGGATCCAATAGTGACTTGTGGCGATAGTAGCATGATGTCACCCTTTCACAATGTTGAGGAAATTTCTGCCAGGAAAGGTGTGCATATGAAGGTAAGGGGTCCATATACTAATGAAGATAATGGCACATCTTAGGTCAGGTTTCTGCAGTCGGTGGTCACAACGATTGTGAGCCAACAATTAGACATCAGCTTTTTCTTGTGAAACAGGATGGAACATCAACAAAAAATTTTGCGAAGACAGACCCAAGTTACCTACAAACTCTCGGTCAAGCACATTCTGGGTGGATTTTTGGTGCAATAGCTGAGCTTGTTGATAATTCATGGGATGCAAAAGCAAGCAGGTGATTAATATTGAGCTTTATTTTTTGGCCTTAATTCTCTAGAATTATTGTATCATATATATTTGCATTCTACACGTCTCTTGCAGCATTTTCTCTAGTTGGATTCTTACTTTCAGTGCATGTTGACAGGCTTAATATTTCTATAGAAACCATATATTCAAAAAGATCTGGCAAACATATTCCTATGTTATCAATTATAGATGATGGCCATGGAATGATCCATCAAGAGGTTGAGAAAATGATATGTTTTGGGCATAAACCTGATGCAGACGATCCAGATCGTATTGGAAGATTTGGTGTTGGATTTAAGGTGGCCTTCTTTTTTTTTTCCCTATTTGTGGTTACTGGTTAGCAACATTTATTGGCTTACTGATCAATTTTTTGCTTGGATAATACTTAGTGGCATGACTCCAATGTTCTGGAATATAATAATGTGTGAATATGCTTGAATTTGTTTGTCTAAGCTGGAGTTTAATAATTACATTCGTCTGTCTATAAGATTTGCCTAATGTTGATCTGGATGTCACTTTTGCAGACTGGAGCAATGAGGCTTGGCAGGGATGCTCTTGTTCTTACTCAGACTGATCACTCCAGATCAATAGCCTTTCTCTCGCAATCCTTAAATGAAGGAAAAGATGTATGCTAAAATTATGATCTTGTCTTTCTTGTTTGCTATTGTTAACATGCTTTTGTTGTTTCTTATCATCTTAATTAATTGCTTCTGTAGAATTTAGAGATTCCCATTGTAAGCTACCGCAGAAAAGGACAATTTATGGAGGTGGACACAAGCGTCCAATCTGAAGCTTTAGCAAAGTGCAACTTGAAAGCTATTAAAGAATTTTCACATTTTGATAAGTATTTGATTGGCGAAAAAGCAGGCTTGTTCCTTGAAAGAGGCACAGGAACTCAAATTTACATATGGAACTTAGATGAATGGGGCTCAGATTATTCCCTTGATTGGACCACTGGACTGAATGGTGGGAGCTCCTTTCACCAAGGTGACATAATTATCCGTTCAAAAAGGATCAGATCTCGTCCTGGCCAGATGACTCAAAAGGTTATGATTCCTCTTTCTCTCAATTTGGGCTTGTAATAAGCTAAAAAGAAGCTAGGATTTACAGTTGGGAAAATATTTACTGGATATTCTGATAAATTTAGTCCAAATGCTTGTAAGATGCACATGAGAAGTTAATCTTCTGTCTATATGTGAGTGGTTGGCATATTATTTTAGTGAGTATAAAGTATTTTAATTTTTAAGAAATCATATATTTTATGTGTTGTACATTTAATAAAAATGAAAAGAAAAAAGAACCTGTATTTATCTGGAGATGTCATTCCCATGTTCGTTGCATTCTCAAGCTATTGATGGAAACATTATAACACTTAATATTAATTGAGCAAAACTGAAGTGAATGGTAATATGCCTGTAACACATTGAATATGGCTTTTTAAAAAGTGCACTGTTATTTTACCAGAAACATCTGCACCTTCATTCTCTTTGGAAATTTACAGGTTTGGGTGTTTATCTGATAATGATATTAAAATTTTTAATGTGGGATAATTGGGTAAAGATTTAGTTAAATTTCTGTCATTTTAGAACTGTATAGGTAAATTTCATGGGCTGTTTGATTTTGGTGAAAGTAGACATTAGATTAGAATTTGAACCATTCACTCCCTGCATTTTGCATGTACAATTTTAATCTATTTAAGTAAGCACATACTTACTGTTCTGTTGAGACATTATACCACATATGCAGACCTATATGTACCTCCTTATTTCATCTGTTTTTCATTATTACATTGATGAAATGCTGCACTATTAAATTTTATATATCTTTTGTCTCCTCCCATTTGTTTTTCTATCTTCACCAGCTTTGGAGTACAATTCTACCTTCACCATTCTGCTGAGACATTACACTACATATGCTGACCTAGTTGTACCTCATTATTTTATCTCTTTTCATTACCACATTGAGTATACATCGTTTTGTATTATTACATTTGAGTTCATTTTGCGACTCTCTGTTTTCAGGTGCCTCTAGATTATTCACTTAGATCTTATCTAGAAGTCATCTTCTTAGTTCCAAGAATGAGGATATATGTTCAAGGTTCATTGGTAACTGCCTGTTTCTCAGGTCTTTCGTGAGGAAGTGATATTATGTTATCTGTTCTTGCCTTGTATTGTTTGATATTTAGCATGAGCATGCAAACAGGTTAAAACTCGACCTTTGGCAAAATCGTTACATAATACATGTGAAGCAACTGGTAATATCTTGGGGAAACATGTTCACTTAACTCTCGGTCGCAATCAATTAGAGTGGGAGCAGGCAAATTGTGGAATATTTTTATATTGGCATGGCCGCTTAGTTGAGGTTAGATTGTGCTTTGTTCTATGCTTTTACCTGTTTTTGTTTGTTGTTGCTTCTAGTTAATATTTTCCAATCTCTTTTTGATATTTATTTTATTTAATCATATTTCTGCCTTTCCAAAATTGGTTTATGCTTTAGCTTGCTGCAATTTTTCTTCCTCATGTCTGTTCCTAAGACTTATCTTCTCTCATTGGATGATTTTTCTTACACGTTTATTAGTTGTTAGAGCTTTTAGGGTGTCGAATCTCTTAGCATTCTGTAAGTTGCATCCAATTCAAATTCCTAATTTACTGATGTGGCATTTACTCTATTCTTGGTCGTATTGTCCTTCACTTTTTCTTTTTAAGAACTATCCTCTCTCTTTTCTTCTTCTTTATTTTCTACCTAAAACATCTCTAATGACCCTCTCTGAAGTGAAATACAAATGAGTTCACCTTCACGGGAAAAGGGTGGATCAAATGTTTATCAGTGAAAGCTAAAGGTGGGGGACTTTATAGGAAATAAGTTGCAATGGCGAAGAAAGCATGGCTTAGAATAGAATACAATGGCGAATTAGGATTTGTTTTGCAGATTGTAAGCAGTTTGTGCTAGGATGTAGTTGAGGTTTAGCTGTTGTTGTTGATAACCTGACAACTATAGAATTGTAGAACATACTAATTGAATCGGAATTGTAACTATGGATATTAGTAATAATTTTATGACCCTATTATGAAGCCAAAAGAATCTGTTAAGACTTAAGCCAATGTAGCTTGGTTGCATTGTATGAATGTGTCGTGAAAAATGCATAAAGATGATCAAAAGAGCTCCATGCAGAATCAAAGTTGAAAGAAAATGGAATGTGACTGAAATCTGGATTTTATCTGTTGTTGAATTTACTGCTGTTGCTGTATGACTTGAAGGTGGAAATATGAAGTCTAATCTTGAGTTTTTAACTTAATGGGCTTGCTTTTTTTATGCCATTAGGGACACATAAAAATGATGTAAAATGTGTATAGCAATTGTTAAAATTTCTTTTAATAATAATTTTTACCCTTCATTAATAATATATAGGGTTAGAGTTGCCTTTTATTTTTCTTTGGGTAGGCAGGGATGCTTTTTCTATCATAATTTTCAAATTACGCCCTTGCTTCGCTTTCACTTGTCACATTGATCTATAATGTACTTACTTATCCGTATTGTATGTTGTCTTTGACAGGCTTATAAGAGAGTTGGTGGCATGATACATAATGGAGATGTGGGACGAGGTGTGATTGGTGTCATAGATGTTACTGATCTAATGGTAGGTGTTTGTTTTATTTCTGCATGATGCTATTTGCCAATGCAGAGTAGCATGCTTGTGAGGATATAACAAGACTTTGCAATGTCTGGAACTTCTTGAAGTTGTTTAGACTCTATTATTAGTTTTGTCATTTATCATCAAACAAACTGTAGTAGTTTTTTCTTTTCTGTCTGATAAAATTTGTGAAGAAGCGATTAGGTGGTTTTGCCACCTGGTGTTGCCTGTATACTATAGAGCTTGAGCAGTGGAGCCAAAATTTGGAGTTCATTTTTAATTAGAAATTTGCTTTTCCTGGTAAATACCAAACAAATAAATGATACAGAGTTCATTGCTGTTTGAATGCAGATAAGGTTGTACTTAAACAATATGGAGTGTTTGAAGTGAATTCCATTTCTAACTGCTTTTCAGAATTTCTTTTAGTATTTGCAAATAGCAGTTATAGTTCCTTCTTAAGTTGCCTTGAAGAATATATGGCCAAATATTTGTAATATTTCTTAGAGGTAGTTATATTAATCAACACATTGAAGGGTACTTTTCTCAAAAATATTGGTTCCTGCAAACCAAAAACCATGTCTCATCAACAGGTCAGATCAACTAGACTTGGAAGAATTTCTTGGCAAGTTGAACTAATATTACATTGATACCGTCTGTTCTTGTTGTAGGATAATGCAAAAGGTCGTGTTTGGGTGCATAATAACAAACAAGGTTTTCAGGACTGCGAACCATATGCTCGACTGGAGGAGTGGCTAGGGAAAAAAGTTGATGAATATTTGGATGATAATAATGATTCCGTGCAGCTGGTAGGGAAATTCTTTTGCTATTTTCTTGGAAAATTTTTGTTTTCCAAGGTTGACTTGCAGTTCATTTCATGCGAATGTTTGCTTGAATTTCACTAATGTTGATGAGTATATAAGTAATGACAGATGAATCAACCTTTCATCATTAATTTGAAACAATTGCCACTTTGGCACTAAATTATGTTTCGATGAAATTAATTGAAAAATAAATTTCTGTTCTCTATATTTTCGATTAAAACTACCATAAATCTAGAATAAAGCTACAAAATACTTGAAGCATTGCTGCTAAAGAGGCACACTTCAAACTCAAGGCTCATGAGGCTCATGTTTCAGCTCCTTAAGTTTCCAAAGGGTGTGCTGTCTTCATCAAGCATGCGCCTTTAATTAGGCACAAAGCACAGAAAAGACGTGTCTTGTTAACATTTTCCTATTACTTGACATAATAAGATGGGGTTGCTAGGGCTAGGGGAGTTGAAGAGGAGGCCTAAAACACAAGATTAGTTAAAGAAAAAAAATTTCATGCCGCATCCACTGTATGGCCTAAGCCAATCAGAAGGTAAAGACTTTTTATTTGAGGGTCAATAATTTTCTAGTGCATAGAGGTGAGGAAGATGAAGAAGAATTTGGAAGTGATCAATTTGAATGAGATGACAATAAAGAAGAAGATTGTGTTGAGTTTGATCATGAGTGATGTTTTTGGTCGATTTATGGGTTGTTGCTATTTAGCAGGATTAGGATTATTGTTTGCGTCTATTTAATATAATAATCTTCATTTGGGATTCAGAAATCACAGACTCCAAGTTTATGCATATTTCTTATTTACAACTTCAGTTGTCCCGTATTGTTAAATTTGACCCTTTGCACCTTGCACCTTTAATAACTATGATTTGAAGTTCAATGACAGGCAACAGTCATCAATGTTTCTCATACAGTGCCCTTTTTAGTTACATCACTTATCTTCTATGATTTTTTTATTTTTTTTAACCTTTTTATGGTTTTGCATTTTGCTTAAGTTTCTTTTATTGAGATAGTTCTTTACTCCTCCAGAAAAAGGTTGGCTTCCTGTACAAGCCTGACCACGAGTGGGTTCAGTGTGATAAGTGCAGAAAGTGGAGGATGTTGAGTGCTGGATTTGACATCAAAGATTTACCTCTAGAATGGTATTCATGAGTTTAATTAAATATAAGCTTGCCTTCATTCTCATGCTACTGCTCACTCATATTCTTTATTGTTCAGTATTCTCCATCACATTAGTGTAGAAAAGTGGGATGTTGAGTTCTCCGGCACTCTTAAGTATCTGTGATAGGAGTTCTTCTGTCTCATCTTACTGTTTGAATCTTTGGCGTTGACATTCATCTCAGGTTGTTTCATTTTACTGTGGGCTGGTACTAGTATGGTGGTCTCTTAAAAGTTTGCTAAACCTGCCTGCTAGATGACATATGCTTGCGTGCATTAAGCTTCCAGCAGCCAGCTTCTAGCTTATTAACTGCATCCATGCTTGAGCATGATGAAGAATTAAATTAATATTTTTTGATCTCAGAGAGCTTGAACATATTATTCAGTAACATTTACATGCATTTGCACCTCATATGAGGGTTGCGCACCTTATTTATAGTATAGTATATGTATATGTTTGATATATTTATGGAATCATAGATTGATTGTGCTCTTATTGTGCCAGGTTTTGTTATATGGAACCTTTGAAGGGGTCGTGTGAAATTCCTGAGCAAAAGGTTGAACGTGGGGTGATTACAGTATCTGCAAAACGGTCTGGATATGGTAGAGAAGATGAAGATGATGCAACTGTTACATCAGAAGGTAAACCATGAGTGTTGTTTTTATATGGGCTGCTGAGCGTCAAATGCATTTCTGTGTTAGTTTGTTTACGAGTGTACCCAGAGATGGCAAAACCTAATCCTAACTTGGCATCTTGACCTAACCTAATTCCATTTGACATCAAAAGTCAATGACTTGGAATGGAACCCAAAACCAAGAGTTGAAATGATCTGAAATTATTGCTGACGCAAAACAGATTTGAAACCCAAAATTTATCTGAATAGCCACCAAATTGGCTTGTCAATGAACAGTGATCATCAAAACATTACATTAGTTTATCATATCAATAGAAATCACTAAAATCTACATAGCTAGAAACAGGAAAAGAAGCTTTTCAAAACATATCACTTTAAAAGGTCAAATGAAGTAAGAACTGTATTATAATTTTCTGTTATGTGGTAAAGGATATAATAACCATTTTATTTTAATATTTATATTTACATGTGTGCAAAATTTATCATTCCATTACATCAAACCAAACAAAGCATGAGTGTTTTCCATTTTCTGTATTGTCGTTTTTGCCCTATAGGAAACAGTGACGACAACTTCAATCAAACCAAGAAGGATCCCAAGCAAGGATTAAAGAGGATCAGAAAGGGACTTCCTAGGACTTGTAAGAAGGTTTAGTATAGTACAGGTAACTAACGTATATCAAATATTGCTAGAGAAGAGATTGCTTCGTTGTAAGATGTGTACTAGTGTTTTGCAGATTTTACGCTCCTTCATTTTGCAGACTTGTGCGATTTGTATATAAAAAAAAAAAAAAAAAAATCTTAAGAGGTTTAGTCTCGAAAACACCTTGTTCCTTTTTCAGGACCATCTTTAGCCTCTCAACCATAATTCTCTTAAAAGAAATGGAAGCTTAGATGGATTAAAAAAATTGGTCGACCCCACACCCCCCTTTCAGCTGGAGGTGGACGTGGTTAGTGCATCCCAACTGACCACTAGATCAAGCAAATATGTGCGCGCGCGCAAGTGCATCTGCGATAGTTTTGAAGGCGAAACAATAAATCAACTGAAAATTTTATTTTTCATTATATGCATACTAAAACAAACCATCATTCAATAGAAGATTCAATCAGACCTAATTTTATTGGTTGAGTGATCGGAGTAGTTATCAGAGTTTGAGTTTATTTGTTCATGTCAAGCCGAAAATTTAGCTTACCGTCTTATTTTATTTGCTTCGCTGAATACTCCTATTATGTTGAGGGACTTTAGATTGTCTATAGGCTGCAAAAGAGAAGCATTTGGTTATCATTTTTTTCTCCATTTTACTTTAATTTTTTTTTTTTGGTTTCATATGTGTCATGCTTATGTGGAACCCTGTCAGACGAGTGTAACACACGCACCTCTTTTATTTGCTTATTAGGCGGCAAGTGGTTTAAAAGTTATATTTTTAGCAAGTTGAGGTGTTCAAATAGCAAAAAAGTAAGTACAAGTGGCTAAATGACAAAAACTGGTTGTGCCAAAAAAAAAAGAACTTTTTAGAAGTAAGTTGTACAAATTTTTTGTAATTGCATTGCCAATTTATACTTGAGTTTTTAATTTATTTTCAGCAAAAATAATAATCTCAATTTTAATTATTTTTTAAAAAATGAATCATTCATTTATTAAAAATTAAAATTACATCTTAATAAAAGATAATATAAATAGAAAAATACAATTAAGAAATATTAAAATAAAATCTCATTATTGTAAAAATTTTTGTTGTTACTTTTCAATGGTGTTGATAGAATTTTTTTAATTTGTAATTCGGTAATCTATAGCTTTACTCATTGACCTTTAATTAGCTATGTATAGTCGTTGGTCTCTTAAATGAATCTAATTATAAAAATATCGGTAGAATTATTATGATAGAAAGGTATTTAAAACTTCGTAAAGGAATAACACCCTACAAAAGGATATAAAAGTTAGAAACTTTATGAAAAAAAATTTCAAAAATTTCACCTAACAAAACAGATAAATCATAAATCTATATTAATTAACTATAAAAACAAAAGGATAATGACAATGTAAGTCCTAAAAGTTATGCCACTTTTTCAATTAAGTCTTATAAGTTTTAATTGTTTCAATTGAGTTCATTAACTTTTTAAAAATTACATCGTTAGTCCTAAGCCGTTAAAATTGACAAACTTTGCTGATGTCTCAATTACTCATTGAAATTGGTTGATGACATGTTAGTCTTGCAAAAAAAAAAAAAAAAAAACTTCAAAACACATACTGCCATCTTGGAAAAACATGACATGTCACATGCATATAAGAATGTAAAAAAGTTATCAGCTTCCATGAGAAAGAAGGAAAAAAAACACATTGCATTTTTTTTTTTGAGTCATACAAGAATCTGCAATTTATAAGAGAGGACTATGAAGAGATGGGTACCTCAAGTGTAGTCCTTCTGGTTTATTTGTGCCTGCGTTCTTGTTTACTTATCTGTTGTCATTGTTTACCATTTGCTATTTTTAGCACAAGAAGTTGGTTAGCTTAGATTTCTCATTTTCTTCATCAACATTTAAAAAATGAAAAAAAAAAAGCATGCAAATAGAAAGGAAGCAACATATTGTTGACACTGCTTTATCATTTTTTGGTTGGATATGAAGCCATTTTGTTGATCCCATGTAGCCCTCCTGGTTTATCTATGTTTCTCTTCATCTGTATGTACCCTTTCTCAACCCATTTTGGACCCCAGGAGTTCTTCATGATGATGTATTCTAGCCCCTTTGATGAACCATATCCAACTGTTGCCACTACATGATCTAGATCTGTCCCACAACGTTCGGTGAATACCCCCTACAAGAACCCTAAAGTTTGGAATGTGCATTTTTACAAATATCATATATGCATGCAAGTCAATATTCTTACCTCGTTGTAGAATTGGAAATCCCTCCCAGAAGCCTCAATAGCAACGGTAAGGGGTTGGTGAGCAAGTGCCTTCAAGAGGCTTCCTTCATCGTTTTCTAGCACATCATGGTAACCATTAATGGTCGCTACCTCCATCTCTTCTTAGGGACAACAGCCAAAGAAATGTTAGACAATTTCACTAGTCTTTTCACGAACGAATCTAGCTCAGAATTAGCGTAAACTATGTGATGAAAATGCCAGTTATGCGAACTCTTTTCATCACAAGTGCTTTCCTCCATTCGATATGGGTAGTCTTCCACCCCGTGGAGTCCACCATTGTTGATTATGTATTCAAATGCATAATCCATGAGGCCTCTATTGCAGCCGCTGTTAAAGGATGTGTCGCAGTCAATCAACTGCTACATGAACAATGAAGTTAAATTTCCTGTCACAATCTGATTTATGCCTTCAACAAAAGCAACTATGGAGAACGACCAATAGCTACTGCACGAGCCTTGGGTTTTGAATGGTGTGACAACTCATTTCTTTCTCCAATCGACAGATTTGGGCAAGTCTTACATGTCTGTAACTGAATTCTTCATAAGTTCCCCTCCTAGGAACGTCGGTATTCAATCCTAAGTACTTGCACTTGAACTCTTCATGGCTCAAGTCTACAAATTCATTCAGTCCAAGCTAGTAGGTTGTAACATCCTTATTTCTATAATCAATGTGCTTCAAGGTATCTCTGAAAATCTTAAACCTATATAGCTCCTCTTCAATGCTTTTATAGGTTTTGTCGTGCTTAGACTTCCATGATTCAAATAGCTCATTGAGTTTAGTAATGGAAGTTAGGTGCTCAAATAAGTAACCCACAATCGAAAAGTCGCAAGCAACGACTGAACAAATGATGAGAAACACAAGAAATGTGAAAAATAAAATGTTGAAAACTGAGCGAGCCATTAAGACTTGAGGGAATTGAGCTTAAGAAGATTTAAGAGGATGAAGCAAATGCGCATTATACATATAGGAAACGACTTTGGTTTTATAAGTTTCTTACATTCCTAAAATATATCTTTTAAATTTTTTGCAATCTTATATGCATGTGACATGTCATGTTTTTCTAAGGTGGCATCATGTGTTTTCAAGCTTTTTTTTCATGACTGACACGACATCAACAAATTTCAATGAGTAATTGACACATCAGCAAAGTATGTCAATTTTAACGGTTTAGGACTAACAGTGTAATTTTTAAAAAATTCATGAACTCAATTGAAATAATTAAATCTTACAGGACTTAATTAAAAAAAAGGCATAATTTTTAAGATTTAGGGAGTCATTATCCAAAAACAAAACAAAAATGATAGGAAAGGGCTATTTCGATCTAATAGATAATTAATGATGATGGAAAATTAATTTTTTTTTTTTTAAAAAAGAGATCGTTAGGATTTAGGGTGTAAAATATGAAGTGTAAGTTTAGGTCTTTTATTAAATGGCTCTCTATTTTTAATATTAAGTTGTATTTGGCTTATTATTTTATTTAAATTTTGAAGATTATATTTTATTAAACTTGTAAAAATATTAGATGCAATTTCGAAAAGCCTTTGAATTTAAAGACGCAATAAATAATAAAACACACGCTTTTGTCATTCTCCCCTTCAACTAAATAAAATAAAAAATATATATATATATATTCGTTTGCAGAGAAAACCCCGAAAAAATAAAAACAAAAAAATAAGAACCCTAATTCAATTTCTCTGCTATTTTCCCAATCGCTCATTCGAAGAATTTTTCATCATCAGCATCACTGTCACCAACACTCATTTCTTTTCGTAAGCATTCTCTTTTTTCAAATTCTCCATTTTCGATTTTCTTTCTTTTTTTTTTGTTTTAATTTGAAAATAGTTATTAAATAATTTATCAAAATAAAAAAGGAAAAATAATATATTTTAATAAATAAATAAATAAATTTTCATGGAGAATGAGAAGAAGCAAAAGAAAAAAATCAATGAAATTGTGCAAAAATAAATCAAGATTTAAACTTTTTCCATGAAACTGAGGTTTTACAGTCAGAATTTGGAATTAGGTTTTGCTCCTCAGCTGGGGGGGGGTTTAAGAATTAGGGTTTTTTAATTATTATTTTTTTATAAATCAGGAACATCAGATCACAGAAGATAAGAAGCAGCAGCAGCATCAACAATAATGTCAGGAAGAGAATCGTACGGCGGAGGAGGAGAAATTGAAATGAATCAAAGTCCAACTGTAGCACCAACGCCTAACTTAGCATTCAGGGCTGATGGTACCGTTTACAAGCCTATAATGCCACCTACTGCTGTTACCTCCAATAATAATCATCACAACGATGACGGAAATCCCTTCCACCATCATTTTCCCTTGCATCATCACCACCAAGACATGGTGGCTGTAGGTGGCGCCGCCATTGGTATCGGTATTGGTCTAGATGGGCTCAATATGAATACCGATATGAACATGAATATGAATATGAATATGAACTCTCCTGAGCCTATTAAGAGGAAACGTGGACGCCCCAGGAAATACTCTCCGCCGCACGGTAACATTGGAATTGACCTAACATCGCCGCCACAGCATCAGCAGTCTCCGCTGCTTTATCAATCGCAAAGCGGTGGTTTTCAAACAGCTGCTTCTCCGACATCATCTTCTGCTGCTGCTGCTAGTGCTACTACTGCTAAAAAAGCAAGAGGGAGACCTCCTGGTTCTGGCCGTAAATATCACCTTCCTATACCTAAACAGGGTGGGTACACTATTTTCTTTTCATGTTATTTAAATATTATATTTTTACTTGTTTCTTTTAATAGAATTGGCATGGATCCCACTACCATTTTTAATTTATAAAATCTCTGACTTTTGGCTTTTTATTTTATTATATATGTATATATGAAATTGTTGTTTTTATAATAATGATGGACTATTTACTTAAGTAACTATTGTGCACATTCTATTTGTTCATATAAATTATAATGGTGTAGCATTATTATTATTATTATTTTGTTTTGTTGTCAGAAAGAAACAAGGGATGTTCTTCTGAATGAAAAATAAACAAGAGATCCATAATATTGCTTTTTTTTTTTTTTTAATGTGATGCTTCTTTAGGTTTGGTCTCAGGTGCATGTATTTATTTATGTGTATATATATTTCAAGAAATGATGATATTTTTTTCCCATAATATTGCTTTCCAGGATCAGGAGGAACTGGATTTACACCACATCTTATAACAGTGAAGGCTGGGGAGGTGCCCTTCTCTCTCTTTCCCTTTTTTTTTTTTCTTGATACAAAATTTTCTTTCTTTCCTTTTCTTTTGAAAAAAGAAAAATCTTTTCTCAGTATAAACTGATCCATCATACTAGAAAGGCTTTTTCTATGACAATAGGATAAATTTGATATTTTTTAAGAGTTATGGTGGTGAACAATGATTTTTTTATTTTGGTATTCTGTGACTATTACGGTACGCATCAGGGTTAATTCATTCAATGCTTGACTATTTCAATCATCATTATGGAGTTGGATTTAGCGCAACTGCTATTTGCAATATTTTCTATCCATACACACACCTTCCAAAATAATTTGAATAACTAATTGATGAACTCCTCTGATATAAATTTCTTTTGATAATTTATAATATTGCTGCAGTGGTTGCACAGCAACAGTTTAAAGAGTTTGGTCCTTTTTCATTTTTTTTGGAAGGTTAGGCATGCTTGTTATATGTGTGATTACCGTCCCTTAGTCTGTTTCATTTTTAGGATATTATATGATGTAGTTTAAACCGGTAAAGTTACGTTCTGTTTCTTTCTCTTTTGCACCAAATTTGACACTGCAATTGAAATAGTTGTAGGTCGTAAGGAAAACGGTTGTCATTTTTTTTTCCTAACAAAATTAAGGAAGATTTTCTTATGCAGTTTATTTCTTGCAATTTGAATGGTTTGCAACTATATTTTCTCTTTTCTCAAAAGAATTCTATTTCATATGAAAATTTCTCCCTGCAGGATGTGTTGTTGAAGATAATGTCATTTTCCCAAAATGGCCCGAGAGGTGTGTGCATTTTGTCAGCATATGGTACCATATCTAATGTAACGCTTCGTCAAGCTGCAACATCAGGTGGAACTGTAACTTATGAGGTGTGCTCAAAGTCCTAAAACTTTATTTTTGTCCATTTACAGTGCCATAGAGGAGACACAATTTTGCTGCTTTTTGTCTTGCAATGTTGATGGTTTTTGTAGGTTTGCACTTTGCTGGGACAAATGATATATTTTGTTTTGGTTAATTTAAGGGGGAAGGGAACTTTGATTGAGGGATTTTTGACTTCAAGTAACCAATCCTACAGTCTCATTTTACTATTAAGTTATTGGTTGCAAGGAGAGATATTTGCACTAATTGCAATCAGGAAAAAAAAATTCCTGTTGTTTTACCTTGTTTTGTGTAGGAAATTTGGGTAGTTATGCTACTAGCACCAAATGTTGAAGACTTGAACTCATTGTTGCTGGAGATATGTGCCATTGTCCATTCACCATCATTTATCTATAGCATTGGTAAAATGGTTAAATTTTATATCTTAATTATAAGCAACATGGTTTCAGATTTTAAAAGTTTTAATCATCTAGTTAAAAGGGAAAAATAACATGGCATAAGCGCATGGAAGTAGGCACAACTTAGAAACATAGGGGGATCCAATAATGCGTGCGGATGTCTATCTATTTAGACGCTTAGCTGTGAAAATGCCGAGACTGCTGTGCAGGAAGGAATGACAAATGATAAGAAAACATTTGAAACAAGTAGTTGCATATTTTGTGCGCATGAAATCCCTTTAAACATGCTTTCTTAGCGGACTGGTGGACTATATGTGGCACTTAGCACTCAAATAGGCACTTTGCAACCATAAGAGCATGTTTTCTCTTCCTCTCCACAGAATTTATTTCTCTTTGGTGTTTGTATTTTGTAAGTAAACTAATAGTTTTATCAGCATAATTAAGGCTTTCCAAAGATGACCTTCCTAGAGTGCTCTCGATCAAGCTGTGAGCGCATATCTCTAGTTAATTGTTTGTATCTCTTTGTGTATGCAGGGACGTTTTGAGATTTTGTCACTTTCTGGTTCCTTTCTCCTTTCAGAGAATGGCGGCCAGCGCAGCAGAACAGGTGGTTTGAGTGTTTTACTAGCTGGGCCTGATGGTCGTGTTTTGGGTGGTGGTGTGGCAGGACTGCTAACAGCAGCATCTTCTGTTCAGGTTGGTTAGATTTTTTTTTCTTTCTTCCTTCTCGCGTTGATTTGAAGCAACCACTTAGAGCTTGCATAAGTCCTAGTTTTGGGATTGCCAATAGTGGCTTAAGATTTCTGATCCAGATCAAAGGGAAATGTCCTAATTTTTTTTTTTTTTTTTCATTTGAACTTCTTTTCTTTTATTGTCTTTGCTCTTTTAGCATTTTGAAATTGACCTGCTTATACATGTACTTTTTCAGCGCTCTCTGCCATATGCTACCC
The DNA here is from genome assembly GCA_949671775.1 of Mallotus repandus. Classification (NCBI taxonomy): domain Eukaryota; kingdom Viridiplantae; phylum Streptophyta; class Magnoliopsida; order Malpighiales; family Euphorbiaceae; genus Mallotus; species Mallotus repandus. Next base: position 25,143 of record CATIWM010318717.1, on the reverse strand, counting down.
TTGTTCTGAGGTGTATATTATTTGGCTTTTGTTGGCAGGTTATTGTTGGTAGCTTTATTTCAGAAGAGAGCAAAGGGTCAAAACTGTGGATTAACCAACCTGAAACCATGTCGGCTCCAGGAGCATCAGTAGCTGGAAGCCCACCATCGCGTGGGACTTTTAGTGAGTCATCGGGTGGACCTGGAACCCCTCCTAACCAGAGTACTGGAGCCTGCAATAACAGCAGCAATCCACAGGGCTTGCCGAATGTGACATGGAAATAGGCTATAAGCTTCACTTGATGTGGAGTAGTGTTTCTAACACTGTGTGGTGGGTAGTGTACACGGTTGAAATATGTAGGTTAGGTACAATCGGGAAGCTTTTATGGCGAATGGGCAAGAGGTATAACATAGAAATGACCTAAATTATGTATTTCCCTTGGGCTTAGGCTTATTTTTATTTTTTGAACTGTTGGAGTTAAGTAGGAGGATAATGCTCTCTCTTTTCATTGTTAGTTTCCATGCTATTCTGGTTTATTTAGTTTTCTAATCATTTGTTTGTTTTTGTTTCTATTTGAATTGCATTGCAGCTTGTACCAATTTTTTTTCAAAAAAAAAAAAAAAAAAAAAAAGGCAAGGGAATCCTTTCTCGACATCATCTTAGTTTATGGGTTTTTTTTTTATTTTTTTTATTATGGGCCAGTATGCAGGGGCAGGAGGATTTCAAGAAAATGCCACTCGCTTTTCTTGTGCCATTCCCATGTTTGTAAAATGTTGGAAGAACTCAATTTTTGGCCCTTTAACTTTTTGAGTTTTTTTCATTGAGTATCTATCTTTCAATTTGACTTTATTTGATTCCTATATTTTTATTTTGTACTTCATTGAGTTCTTATATTTTTATTTTTTTATACATTAAATTTCTTCATAAAAATTTTAGTTCCTGTATTTTAACATTTTATCTAATTAAGTCCTTATAAAATATACAATTGAATCCCTATATTTTAAAATTATACTACTTAAATTTTTACAATTTTTACTTTTAGTCAATCAAATCCTTATTTTTAAATTTTTTAAGTTGATTGTTAAAATCTTAAAATGCATATTATTTTATTTTTAATCAAGTTAAAAAATATGGATTATCAATTTCTAATCAATTTCTATTGATAAAATTGTGTATGATTTTTGAAAATATGTATCATACAAATTTAATTTAAATATATAAATGACAAAATTTTTTATATTTTTTATTCAAAAATATTTTAGCTACTTATTAGTATTTGTATAGAAAATTAATAAATTTATGATTTCACTAATTTAAAATTCTAATTAAATATGTAACTAATACAACTTTTGAATACCTGGTAAATTTTAATTTTAGATTATCATTAATTAAAATATAAATATTTAATAAATAAAAAATTATATTAACCAAAATTTTTTAATAACCAAATATTTTATAATTCATGTGACCTTAGAGCTACAATAATTCATGCTTATAATTAAGATACAAATGCTTTTATTTATTAAATTTATCAATCAATTAGCAAAAATATAAAAATATTTATAACATTATTTAACATTTTTATAAGTAAATAATTTATATAGATGTAGGCGGTGGGGTTTAGAGCGCACCCAAGTGTTTGGCGACCACGATATTGTGTGGACTCAAGGCCCACTAAAAAAATACAAAATAGTTTTATAGCCCAAATTGGAGTCGCCCTCGGATAAGACTCGGGACACATTATACAATAACTGAATTCCACGGAGGTTCCAAGCAGTCGTCCTCAGAGAATAGGATCGGAAATTGGGTATGGGCTTTTAGAATGTCCACCCAACCGTTTTGTATTTTATTACCTTTAATTATTAAATTATTTCCTCATTATTATGCAAATTGCAATTGTTCCAAATTTTACACTTAAGTCCACATTTACACATTATTCCAATTTCATGTTTATAAACTGACATTCATCACTAACAATAATTTACAAAAATATACACAAAGAAGTGGGAGAGGAGAAAAGATTACAACTCATCACCTAATGAAAATAAAATAAATAAATGCACACATAAAAAAAGGAGGGAGGAGAAATGAATTACATCCTTTAATCATGCAAAATAACAACAAAATAAACGGAAGTAAATAAATTCAAGAACTAATTAGGGAATAAGGCTTGATGATTAAAAATCATCATAAAATCCTTGCAATAAACAAAATGTTACTCTCCAACAAATATAAAAAGGGCCTACAAAAGAAAGCCATTATGTCAATTTCACAGAAAATAAAAGCATGACATAAAATAACTACGAATAAGTAAACAAACACTTGATTAAACCAAATATCCTAATAATTGCATGAAAGGTTGAAATAAAGAATATGATAAAGCTTAAAGAGACGCAGGTTATATAAAATAAACATAAGAAATCAAGATTTATTCATGCACAACTTTGATGATACGACGGTGCCTCTTCAATGAGGCATTGCCTCTGAGAATAGAGGCGACATCATGTCGCCTGAATCCAAAGGGACGACGCCTCTTTGAAAAGGCATCGCTTGACTAACAGACGCAGTAGTGAACTTACAAGTTCCTTAAATTTTAAGTAAATCAAAATCAAATGCAATATAAATGAAAACTTACAACTATACTTAGTAATTCAGAGGATTATGCCATAAATATAGCGCAAAATAATCGATAAATCTAAAAAGGAAGCAAGAGAATAAAGAAAGAGTTTTATGTAAATCAAGCACTCAATGCTTAAAAATGGAGGTTCTTACTTCCTGGAACAAATATGATGCTCCTAACTTGGCCTTCAGAGACTAGTTGTTAATTTCAATCCTTACTTGAATGCAAGAGTCCCTTCTTCTTCTTGAAAATGAACTCTTTCAAGCTAACCCTTTTTCTTGTTCTCTCAAAATGATTCCCCTCTCCTCCCCCCAAAAAATGTCCTCCCCCCTTCTTCTATATATTAGCCTACCTCTCCAAAATCTTCTACCCATCCCCTTGTTAAGCCCTCCATGCCTTGACAAAACCTTTTACCTTCCTCCTCTCAAGTCCCCATTATGTGCACACCTTTTTTAGCCACCTTTTTGTTTGCCCCAAAATCACATATTCACGTGAATATGTTCACATCAGTAAGGTATGGGCACACCACTTTCTCTAATTAATACCTGTGCAGGATGGTTGTAAAGAGGCATCGCCTCATCGAAGTTGCTGCTGAAGAGGCAATGCCTCTTCGGTCAGGCGTCGCCTCTTCGGCCCTGAATTATGGTTGGGTCTTTGGGCCAAAGTGGGCTTAGTCTTTTGGGATACATGTGGATGGGAATTTGGGGTTAGGCTTTTGGGCTTTTAGGTCCATTCTAGAGAAGGTTTTAGGCCTCTTTTGCATTCAAGATTCGCACTATCTCATCACTAGGCTTTCGTTGTGGGTTGATCAAACCAGGTGTCCATAGTTTGCCCCCTTGATTTTTTTAAAAAAAATGAATTCATGTAACCAATTTTTTTTGAAAAAACAACATGCACAATAAAATAATAAACAACAATAAAAAAGGATATACTTGATCTCCAAGATTCACTTGAGAGGTAAATTCTTCAGTTTCTGTACCGTCAGCCTCGGGGCTCAAGCCCGAGAGGTAACTTCTTTAAAATTTATGTCATCAGATTCAAACTCGAGAGGTCAAATTTTTAAACTCTAACCATCAGCCTCCGGGCTCAAGCCCGATAGGTCACTTCTGCAAAATTCGCCCTTTCAGCCTCGAGGATTCAAACTTGAGAGGCCAAATTTTTTAACTCTTGGACCGTCAGCCTCAAGGCTCAAGCCCGAGAGGTCACTTCTGCAAAATTTGCGCTGTTAGCCTCGGGGATTCAAACTCGAGAGGTTAAATTTTTAAACTCATGGACCGTCAACATCGGGGCTCAAGCCCAAGAGGTCACTTCTGTAAAATTCGCACCATCAACCTCGGGGATTTAAACCCGAGAGGTCAAATTTTTAAAATCCTGGACCGTCAGCCTAGGGGCTCAAGCCTGAAAGGTCACTTCCATCTTATCCAATTCTCTTCATTAAATTGCTTTCTTTCAACTTCTTATATAAACCCTTATTTTCCTTTCTTTTTCAAAAATATTCACTTTTCCCTTTTCCCTTTTCTCTTTTCTTTTCTTTCCCATGCTTTCTCTTTTAATACCTTCTGCCACTATGGATGCTGCACGGTACCTTGATCTTCCAGAATGGGACCATGTATTGCCTTATGTCCATCCACTGTGCCCTCTCGACTTCTCTATTAGGGATGAAATCCCCTTTACGGTAGATCTGCATTCTCACATTTGTGGGATGGCTTTTAGAGAGGTTAGTACCTAAATCGATTGAGTTTTTTGATAATAACATCGGGTTATTGTTGGTAGATATGCATTTATCATTGAAATTAAGAAAAACTTGATTAAATATAAAAAACATAAAATTTGAATTTGATTTGCATTCTTCGATGCGAAGAGGCATCACCTCTTCAATGGGGCGATCGCCTCTTCGTGCTGGGGGCGATGCGCAGGTGCAATGCTGAAGATGCGTTGCTTTTACTCGTAGAGGCATCGCCTATTTGATGAGGCGTAGCCTCTTCGCACAATGGCGTCGCCTCTTTAATAGTAGCATGCTTAATTTATATATTTAATTCATGTAATCATAACAATTCGACTTCCCTTTTGTCTTGTAGCTCAATTCCCACACTTTCAAGGGTGTTGGGAACTTCGGCGGTGCCCGTATTTAGTATGATGGGTTCCCAGATAGGATCAAGGCCCGTATTTGTGACACTGGGTTTTTAGACTTCATCGTTGCACTTCCAGCACAGCAGGGACGGATAGACTACCGAACTCTTCATGCCCTGATGGAGAGATGATTCGACACTACTCATACGTCCCATCTTTCCTTTGGTGAGTTCACATTAGACCCAGTCTCTTTCGCTGCTATCGCCGATATTGCTTGTGCAGGAGATTCTATTCCTTTTGACGCAAGTCTCCATTGGATGACATTGGATCGTCTTGTTTACATTAAGTGTCTGCTAGGTATGGTACCAGACATGAAGAAGACACATACTGTGAAGCTAGATTCCATTTAGAGTCATTATAAACATGCCAGGGTAGAGGTTGCCACTACACCTCACGAGATTGACCAGGTAGTGAGGGCATTCTTAGTCTACCTACTAGGCACTACCCTCTTTGCTGACATTGCTAGTTCCATAGATTTTATTTTTTTGATGCTCTTGAGAGATCTGGATCTGGTGGCTTCATATGATGGGCAACTGTGCTCTAGCATACCTGTATAAGAGCATGGATAAGGTGATACGTGGAGCTAGGCAATTCTGCAGTTTCTAGCATGTTGTTATGGTATTTCTCCTCTTTTTGGTTTATCTTGAAAACTATCATTGTCATTTGATGAAAATTCTTTTTTTTTGTAGGTTTGGGCCTTAGAGTTGGAGTTTATCAATGGGATATCTCACATCAGCTATGCTCGTTTCCCGACTATAGCAAGGTGGGGTCCTAGTTGTGCTTAGAAGAAACATTTGACTCGTATGCATGTTCATCGTGAGCGGCTGAACACTCTGACTTATGATGAGGTATCTACAAAACACAAAGCCATGATTAATAACTTATAAATAATATTCATCCACTTATCTGTTTATGTTCACAGTTATGCCCGGGTTTATGGGGTCTATAGGTCGGGTGGATACCAGCTATGGTCCATTTGATACCACTATCTTTGAGGAGAGTCTTGCTTCAAGGACCTGACTGCCGAGTCTGGTATCTTGGCGAGCATATCCTCTTTTGGCACCATGGCGCTCGAGCGAGACGAATACCTTTTCCTCCTCCCCGTGCTAGTTTCTGGACATATTTATTGGAGGGAGATGAGCTCAACCGAGCTGCTGTAGGAGATTTTACCAAAGATCATTCGGATAGATCCAAAGCCAGATACTTGGACTTTATTCGTACCTATCTCCTACAGAGGGTACCTCTATCTTCATCCACATCTCAGGTAAGCGCATGATTTCATATCTCTATCTGTAGATTTCATTTTCTTGACTTAATCTTCCACTTCCAAAAACTACTTAGAGGTCCAGCATTTCATGCCAGGCCTTCTGCACATGAGAGACTTTCTCAGCATCCTCATACTGGGTAGGGTGATGAGGGTCCCTTTAGTTCTAGCTCAAAGATAGTGGCTGGTCGACTTACTACCATGCCTGATTTGTTGACTCGATGCTAGTTACCTTCCAGTGATCTATCTCACCAGTTTCTGACATTGGATGAGAGCTTAGAGCCAGTGTTCATTCCGAAGACCTCTACACATGTGAGTTCCCCCCTTTTCAAAACCCTATTCTCTAAATTGACTTAACACGGGGTTAGTTCTAATAATCCATTAATTTTGTAGATACCTCGAGATCAGGGAGAGTACGTGTATCGGGTGATCAAAGCCTATCGGGACTACCTAATGCAGGTGACATAATAGTGGAAGGTAATACAATTCCTTACATCTATATGTATGAATGCTTCCATGATTTCTTACCTTTTATTGTACTTGGATAGGACCGAGATGACACCAGTCAGGCTAGGATCACCGTACTCGAGCGTCAGGTCACTGCTCTCCAGGTTGACGATGACGAGGAAGATGATGAGGACAATGATGGATGTGATAAGCATGTCGATGGTGGAGGAGATAGCAGCAAAGATGACAGAGAGGAGGAGCATACTGGTGATGCTAGCAATGATAGAGATGGTAATGGAGATGACAAGGAGTGAGAGAATGCAGAGGCCACTGATTCAGATGCCTCTTAGATTAGGATTATTCTTGTCATACTGATACCACTGATTTCATGGTTCTGACTTGTCTCTTATTTTGGAATTCTCATATTTTATTATGGCTGAATATTGTAAAGCTTAAATCTATTTCTATTGAACTTTGAATCAATTAAGAAATTTTAATTATAGAAATTCTCTTTCCTGACAACTGAATTTTACATTTTTATAGCAGTTACTTTGATCAGAACAGTACAAATCTCATGCACCCTGTCTATTGGAGATGTGTCGCCTCATTATAGAGGCATTGCCTCTTTGCTAAAAGGCAATATCGAATTGCCCCTTTATATAGAGCATCACCTAATCAATGAGACTATGGCCTTTAAGCTCACCTACATCTTTCCTCTTTAAATCCCTAATTTCCCTCATAACCACTCATATAGCCATTCTACCTCCTTCGACCCAAAGCCTCAATTTCCCATTTCTAACACAACCAAACCTCAAAAAAGACATAAAGGAGCCTCAAACAACTACAACCAATCTTGAAAACCTTAGAAGGTGAATCATGGGCAAAACTAGAGCCTTTCCAATTGTCAGTTTTTAGATCTCTACGTGCTAAGAAGATCAACTTTCCTTTTCTCAATGATGTAACTTAATTTTGGGATCCTCAGAAGCATGTCTTTTGGTCCAACATACTAGAAATATGCCCCCTGCTAGAGGAATTCAAAGCTATCTTAGGCTGTTGAATGGATTCTGCTTGTCAGATTGCAATCCCCCAGGTTGGAACTCTAGATTCACACTCCATTCAACATCATATGGCCAGGCTGTTCAATTTTTCACCTCAGTCTTCCCTTTGCCATATCTTTGGTGCTAAAGTTCTGATAGGATCTTTCTTGAAGTTGCTGTAGCTGTGGAAAACAAGGAGGTTTACTGGCCCTGGATGATTGCTCTCTGCCTATATGCATCGTTCTTGCTTGTTTCTCCTTCTAGCAACTGCGATTCAAAAGTTCTCCATATCCTAGATCAAGTGGAAGAAAGACTCAATCCCTTTCCCCTTATCTTGGCAGAAACTATCATTAGACTAGACAACTTCTCAAAAACCAAACTTTTTCTTCTCTTTTCTTTATTTTCTACTTTTTTTTCATTCTTACTCATTCACCACTTTTATAGGCATGGTTTCATGAAAAATTGAGGTTACTTGAGCCTCACAGAGACATTACACATTACAAGGCCAAGCATTATCATACTAGAAGATTACACCCCACAGCAGAAGATGTTCGTAGCTGGTTGTCCATATTTCCTGATACTCTAATCCGATGGATGTGTCCATGGTGGAGATTGCAGCACGTGACCATTCAGTCCTACACCTACTATATCCCTATAGCCAGTCTTCGTTTTGCCACCTTCTATAATCCTGCTTGCCTATATAGGCAATATGGATAGAAATAATTGATTGCGGGGCCAGTGCATGATTTTGAGCTTGGGCCCCTCTCACAAAACTTTTCGGACAACTTGATTATGACCTGGCATCACAGAATCATTTAAAGGCATATTGACTACGATGGAGATCAGTCCACTGATGGTCAGTACAAGGCATGAATTAAGTTACAGTTGATAGAGAAGGATGATTTTATGAAGAACAAAAGGACAATAAAACTACAGACATCAAGTGCTAAAGGCGTTCAACAAAAGAAAAGAAAGAAAAATTAGTTTATGAAACTTAACCTTCATTTTCCCTTTTTGTTGGATGGAATTTTCCTTTTTTTTTGGTTAAACAATTTGTAATAAGCATTTAATGCAATGTTCAATAATAACTAAGGCAATCCATTTCATTTAATTTAAGCATAAGATGATAATACATTTTGTTTCTGACATATCTCCTGTCGTTAGTTGGCCTGCCCTTGTAAGTTTTTTAACTAACTATTTTTTTTCTTTCTTTCCTTTTACATGTCCTTCATTTTTGCATGGATTGCCATTTTCAAGGTTTTCAATCCAGCAGAACTTTTTATATTTTTTATTTTTAGTCTCTAATTTCTGCCTGGGCGTCCTCTTTGAGGTTTTCTCCCTAGTAAGACTTCATAGAAAGTATTTTTTAAGCTTATCTAGGTTGATGGGCTCTCTGAACTCATTTTCTTAAAAGTTAGATAGAATAGTAGTGCCTTTAGAAAACAACTTCCTTAGTAGATATGGACCCTCCCAATTTGGCTTGAACTTTCCCCACGGATCAGTCATGATGGGCTTACTAAGCTTCAACACCAAGTCACCCTCTTTGATCTTGCCTGGCTTAATTTTCTTATTATAGGCTCGGGCTATCCTTTTATGATATAGTTGGGAGTGATACATGGCTTTCATTTTTCTCTCATCTAACAACATCAGCTGTGCCAATCAACTCTCCACCTACTGATACTCAAGGATTTTGGATTCCAAGAGAACCCTCAACGACTGAATCTTGACCTCTACCGGTAATACAACCTCATACCCATATACCAATGAATATGAAGTAGCTCCAGTTGATGTTCTAGTAGTGGTTCTATATCGCCATAATGCAAATTGTAGGTAGCTTGCCCAATCCTTATAATTCTCCAGTATTTTGGCCATGATTCTCTTTATATTCTTATTTGCTGCCTCTACTGTCCCATTGGCCTGTGGTCTGTACAGAGATGATTTATGATGTTCAATCTTATATTCCTTCAACAAAGTAGTTGTTTTTGCTCTGAGCTGAACACCATTATCAATGATAACATGATGAGGCAACCCATATCTAGAGATTATGCTCTTTTCTATAAACGTCGCCATTTATTTTGCCCCAACAGTCGTGAATGATTCTACTTTAACCCACTTAGAGAAATAATCAATCGCTACCATAATATAACGATGACCATTAGATGCTTTCGGCCTTATTTCTCTGATGATATCAATTCCCCAAATTGCAAATGGCCATGGAGAAGTCAACCCTTAAAATTCCATAGAAGGCAGATGGCTCACATCTCCATACACTTGATAGTTATAGTACTTCTTCACAAACTTCACACAATCTGCTTCCATAGTTAACCAAAAGTACCCTTGATGAGTTATTTTCTCAGCAAGAATTGTCCCGTTCATATATGGTCCATACACCCCTTTGTGAATTGCCTCCATGGTCTTTCAGGCCTTGTTCTTATCGACACATCTTAGATGTACCCCAGTCAACATTCTTTTCTATAACACCCCATTATGATTGATGAACTGCTGAGAAAACATCCTCAGAGACATCCTCTCCCTCTTATAAGCATCTTTAGAAAATTATCTCATTTCCAAATACCGTTGAAAATCGTGAAACCAGGGCTTTTCTGCAGGGTCAATTGGCATCACTCTTACCTTTTCATAATAGGGGGCTTGAGATTTCACAAGAATAAGAGGTTTGACTTATGTTTTCCTTCCACCTTCCCATATAGAGGCTAAAGTAGCTAGAGCATCTGCCATATGATTCTCCTCTCGTGGCAAATGTATAAATTTACACTGAGTGAAAGATAACAAAATAGTAGCCAAGTAATCCCAGTACAATTTCAGCTTATGTGTTTAGCTGTGATTTGGGCAACCATGAAGGTTTGGCATTATTTCCAATCTTACAAAGTTTAGGAGGTTTCTAAACATGACCCCCTTAGATATCTTCAATAAACTCCATCATTTATAGGAAAAGTAGCCAAATGGCCAGTCCTGTTCACCGAGTTTGACATAGACTACGTAGAAAAGAAAGTAGTGAAAAGAAGAGCAATAGCAGACTTCTTGGCGCAGAGTTCAGTAGATGATGAACATGAATGGGAACTGGAATTTCCAGATGAACATTGGGGGGCAATAGAGATTCAAGGGTGGACGATGTACTTTGATGGGGCAGTAGCCAAGTAATCCCAGTACAATTTCAGCTTATCTTCTCTCACTTCCCATTTATTGGAGACCTATTTTATTACTAGCGTAGAGTCTCTGTATACTGTGACCTCCTCTGCCTCCACATTCTAGAGTGCTTCCAACCCAAAAATATAGGCTTTACATTCAGCTTGATTATTAGTTACTTCAAATTCCAATATTTTTGCCATCAGGATTATTTCTCCCTCTAGTGTGATCAGAATTACACTAATGCCTACTCCTTTATTATTAACTACCCCATCAAAGTACATCATCCACCCTTGAAACTCCATCGCCCCCAAATGTTCATCTGGAAATTTCAGTTCCCATTCATGTTCATCATCTATTGAACTCTGAGCCAAGAAGTCTGCTATTGCTCTTCCATTCACTACTTTCTTTGCTATGTAGTCTATGTCAAACTCGGTGAACAGGACCAACCATTTGGCTACTTTTCCTATAAATGATGGAGTTTATTGAAGATATCTAAGGGGGTCGTGTTTAGAAACCTCCTGAACTTTATAAGATTAGAAATAATGCCAAAGCTTCGTGGTTGCCCAAATCACAGCCAAACACATTTTCTCCACCAGACTGTAGTTGGACTCATAGGGTAAGAGTTTCTTACTCAAGTAATACACTACATGTTTGACCTTTCCTTCATCTTCTTGGGCGAACATTGCACCTACCACTTCTTTCTCAATTGCTAGACAGAGGATCAAAAATTTATCTGGCCTTGGTGGTTGTAATGCTAGAGGATGAATCAAATAAATCTTAATAGTTTCAAAGGCCATCTGACATCTATCATCCCAAATCATTGGTTGATTCTTCCTTAAAAGTTTAAAAATAGGCTCATAAATAGTGGTCGGCTTGGCTATGAACCTACTGATGTACTGCAACCGCCTGATGAACCCTCTAACTTATTTCTAATTTTTTGGTGCAGGCATCTTTCTAATTGCTTTAACCTTATTTGGATCCACCTTTATTCCCTTCTGGCCAACGATATGTCCTAACAGCTTTCTAGAAGTCACCCTAAAAGTATATTTCTTTGGGTTTAATCTAAGGTTATACCTTTTGGCTCTTACTAGGAACTTGTCTAAAGCCTTAAAGTGTCCTTCTTTGGTTAGATACTTTACCATCATATCATCCACGTATACCTTTATCTCTTTATAGATCATGTCATGCAACAAAGCAGTAGCCATCCTCTGATAAGTAGCTCCCACATTCTTCAATCCAAATGGCATGACTAAGTAACAATAGATACCCTATTCTGTGGTAAAAGACATTTTTAGCTTATTGATTACTGCCATCATGATCTAATTGTATCCCAAGAAGCCATCCATAAAAGAATACACTGCATTGAAAGTTGCACTATCAATTAGTGTATCAATATGCGGTAAAGGAAAATCATCTTTTAGGCAAGCTTTGTTTAAATCCTTGTAGTCCATACACATCATGACTTTCCAATCCTTTTTGGGAACTAAAACAATATTGGCTAGCCATTGTGTGCCTTCCACTACCTCCAGGAATTTGACTTTCAACTACTTCTCAACCTCCATTTTGATCAAGAGAGCCCACTCTAGCCTTAATCTCCTCTTCTTCTGCTTTATTGGTGTAATGTGTGAATATGTAGGGATTCTATGTTTTGCAATCTCCCTGTCAATCCCAATCATATCCTCATAGTCCCAAGCAAATACTTCCTATCTTCTTTTTAAAGTTTCTTTCTTTTTTCTCTCTCAATAGGAGTTAAATTAGAAGCAATCAATATATTTTAGAGTAATCATTTGTGCCTAGATTAAATAATTCAATTTACATAGAACTAATGTAAAACATATGCATAAAATGATCATCACAACCATAATAACCATTAGGAAACACATCACACAAATAAGCAAAGTCAAATTTCATTGCATCCACTTTAGAGAAGAAAACATCATCAGTTTCAAATAAGTTTACAAAAGAAATATCAAGGTCATCATAAAAGACATCTATGATAGAGTTGAGAACATAGGTCTCAAAATTCAGTTCCTCTTCCTGATCAGCAGTATCCTTCAGCTCTGCAGCAGTAACATCCTCCTCTAATTCTGGAGTTAGTACCAATTCTTCCATTATCGGCTCCTCAACAACAGCTTTCTTGACCCCATTCACATATTCAACAAAAATCTCAAATTCAAGGACCAACTATCCTACTAGCATCAAAGGTTCAGGAGTTCCCTTGTATGGATATCCAGTGCCTCCCTCCATGAGCTTTTACCACAGTGTCCATTTCTTAGCTCCAGTATTCAAGCTCTTAGATTCTTGATGCCCTACTCCATACTTCAGGATCGGTACCTTCTACTCAATGAATTCTAGTGGGCCCTGCTGATTCTTCCCAAGTCCTATGCTAGGCATGAAGTATATGTTGTGCATCATAGTCATGATTTTCTTATTCAATTCATCCTCATAAAGCATACAGACCTCAAAGTTTGGATTGATAGGAATTTTCTTGGGAGTCAGTTTTAAAGCAGCAACAACAGCTTCAGTTTCTGCTAAAATAGTAACCACCTTCCCTTTGTGTGGAAATTTGAACTTTTAGTGCACAATAGACGGTACACCTCCCAAAGGATGAAACTAAGGCCATCCCAGCAGAATAGCAAAAGTCATCGGGATATCAATCACATGCAGATTCACCCAGGTTTCAATAGATCCAGTCTTTACCAAAGCTCAAAAAGTCCCCTCAATAGGTCGAGCCACATCAAATGGCTTCAGGTCAGCCATAATAAGTCCGAGCTTGGGCAGAATCTTGAGAGGACATACATTAATAGAAAAACCATTGTCCACCATTACTCAACATGCTAGCTTGCCTTTTACCTCAGCCTTGATGATTAAGGCCTTGTAGTACTCTCTTCCTTCTAATAGCAAGTCATCATTGAAAAAAATAATAGCCACCTTAGAGCTTTCCATCAATGAATTCACCATTTGTTTGGGAGTATAAACTCTAGGAATCTTTTTCTATTCTAAAGCCTGGACTAGTGCTTCCCGATGGGTTTTAGAATTCATGAGCAATTCCCAAACACTAGCTACATACTTCTCTTATTTCTTTGGCTCTTCTTTCAATTTCTCTTTCTCTATCTTTTTATTCTCAATCTCACTCTCAGCTTTAGATTTTGGTTTGATCTCATCCTTTCCCTTTCCCTTTTCAATGACCTTCCTGACTAATCGAGTCTCTCTTTCTTCATCACTATGACATATATAAATCTTTCCCCCTTCTTTATTAGAGCTCTAGATATCCAAGACATTAACAGATAGTTTAGTTGGTTGTAGGCTTTGTGGTTCAATGTCAAGTTTTGGTGAGCTAAGTGTAGTATTAAGTTCAATGTTAGGTTTTAGTGAGCTAGGTGTAGTATTAACAAAAGAGTTTAAAGCTTGCGCTTCTGTCAAACTAGTGTTAATCATAAGGATAGGCACATTTGGTGGTAGGACATTTCTATAGTTGGGTAAGGGCTTCTTTTAGTTGTTTGGCTTTCTGGATTGTTGGTCAATGATTTTTCCCAAATCAATCAAGTATTGGATATTATATTTCAATTGGGCATAATTATCGGTGTCATGTTCAATGGCTTAATGAAACTTGCAGTAGAGTTTCAGGTTGGCAATCGGTAAATGTTATTTCAAGAGTAAGGGTTGCGGAAGGTTCTTTTCCATCAGCTTCTCCAAAACTTTCAGAAGAGGCCTACACAGGTTAGCGAATTTCCGAGGTTGCCTAATGGCATTGATCTACACACTTTTCTTCTCCTGTGCCAAATCAGACTCTTTCTGAACCCCAAACTTGTATAATTCCTTAAAATTTTGAATCCTAAGGTCTATCAGTTTCTTAAAAAGTAATGGAACATAACCTTCCATTGGTATCATTAATTGATTAGATTTAGCAAGCTTGTGCCTCATCTATGCTAGCTTCCCCCTCTATATGGTCAAATAGTTAGCTAAAAACTCATTAAATTTTTGTCTAGTGTTCTGTAAGTCCCTTAAAGATGCTTCCATTTGAGCATTCAGACCATATTGTTTCACGAACGCAGCACACAGTTCTTTCCAGTCATCGAACACATATGATTCTAAGGCTAAATGTAAATCTAGTCTTAATATGCCTACAAAACAGAGGTTAGCATAACTATGTATCATTCCATCCATTCATCCGCTTGGATAACAAGTAAGCAGGGAGTACTCACTTAATCAAATGAGCAAATATAGGCATAATCATGTGTTTTTACTAGAATTATTATGAAATATTTTTAAATAGTAGAGAAATAACGAAGGCTGCATGATTGTATCATTGCACCATGAAATGAAGGCTCTAGCTCGGGAATGTGAACTTTCACATTATTGGAATGCATTTTGATGCAAAAATGAAAATTTATTATAAGCAAAGGTAAAGCAGAGATTATTCAATCAGCATGCAAATTGTCAGTCTCACCACGCAATCACAACAATTTCTCAATAGCTGGCAGCAATAAAAGTAAAATGCAAAACAATGAAATAAACGTACAAAAATGATTATTTGGTCCTTAGATTCTACTGAGCTCATTTTATGTTTCCGAAGCGTTAACTTCGTTGGATTTTTAAGTTGTCCTCGTCGAGAGGTTGAAAATGTCATGTGTAATGCAAATTCGTATACCTTTGAAGCGTGCTTTGACAAAGATGAGGGTGGGTTTAGTTCAAAAGCAGTATAAAAAAACCCTATGAAAATGCAGTAGGTGAGCCAAAAGTGTGTAAATTGGGACTCTTGAGTCTTCAATTCGACAATGTTTCAGTGTATGTAGGCTCCCCCATAAAATAGGAGGTAGAGACCCCTATTTATAGGGAAATGTGTCAAAAAATGCATGATCACACGTCCTAAGGCTCACGTGTGCGCCTTTGCACGTGTACACGCATACCAAAGTGCATGATCGCATTTATTACGCGTGATCGTGCCTTTGCCTTCCTGTGCTCCGATTGCGCTATTTTGAGGGTGTTTTTTAAGGTTTTTAGACCTTCTGAACACGTTTTTGATGTCCATTTTGTCAAAATTAGCTTCCATTTTCATGCGTGAGCAAAGTGTGTCCAGGTGTGGTCATGCGCTATGAATTTGCTCAAGCGCTACTTTTCGTGATTACGCGCACTATTCCGAGGTCACTTTCGAAGGTCTTCAAGGCTTTCAAATGTGTTTTTGACATTTGTTTTATTACAATCGACTTTCAATTTTCATAAAGTTAAACTCCGATCTTACGAGATGAACATTAGTTTGACAAGTTGCACATTTGGAGTGATGGTTGCTCGAAATGAGCTACTTATCATTTCGATAATTCATAATTCATAAAATCAGGGTATAACTTAATGATTTGGTAATCGATTTTGCTTTGTTTGGGCTTTTCAGACTAACATCACGCTTCAAAAGCAGTACAAATGAACAGACACTTGTCATATTTGGAGGGATATTTTCATCATTGGACCTTTTTGGGGACAGTTAAAACTCGATGTATAATAGCTGCTCCTTACTTCACTTGTGTTGCATAGTCTTCTAGTACTGATGTCAATACACGTGAAGTAATGCAGAGATACAAAAATAATTTTTTAGAAGAGGTACTTGTTAGTTGTATGCACTAGGTTAATCATATATGATTATGTTTTGACTTTATCATTTTATTAATAAAGAGACACTTTCATTATCATTTTTATATTATGATAATTACTTGAATAGTTAATTCTTTGTATGGACATCAAGTATGTGACTTGATAGTAAAACTCTTAGATTAAATATGAGTTCTATTCAAATTATCCCTAATCATAATAATGAATTAAGACTAGTATGATGTTGACTGATGATTATGTTTTATTAATCATGAATATGAGATATTAAGTCAACTCATAGGTAGTATTTAGAGAAATAATGTACTGGATTGACCCACTATCAGAATACTATATAGATAATTGTCATAAGTTATTCTCATCACATTAATATTGTTTTAGTCCTTCGACCTTGAAATCACCATGGATTTCTACATTACTATTTTATATTTTCATACATTCTTACATTGTCTTTAACAGGATGATGGAATAGAATGTTATTGGATATGAAATGACTTATGTGAGGAATGTGAATGATTGAGAAGGAATTTATCCCTCATTTAATATGAGTAAGATATCTAAGGGCCCCTTGATAAGATAGACTGAAAGAAAATGCATGGCCATGCTGAAGTATATTGATAAAGAGTTATCATTCTCAGTCTACTTGGAATCAAGTCATAATATTATTGAACTATATAAGGATGACATAAACTATGCCTTATATTCAATTAAGATATCATGTGATAAAAAGACTACAATATTGACTGTAATAATGTTATATCGAATTATCGGCCTTCACATAACTTGGGTAGTCATAATATGTTGCTAGAGACCAATTATGACTTGTAGGCCTAAATTGGGATTTAGGCCCACTGCCAACATTATGTGAACCTATAGGGTCACACACTTTGAACAAACCCAAAACGAATATGGGTTTACCAAACCCAGTTAAACTCTGTGGAAATAAATAAATAAATATATATATATATATATGTAAATTCGTATATATATTTATTTATTTAATTACTTGGTTATTTAAGGTAATGGTTATCTTAAATAAATAGGAAATATATTTCTGATTTAGTATTTAAGAAATCAAATCAAAATTAAAAGTGACATCTACCAAAAGGCGTTTTGGTAAATGAAACCTTAATTGAGAAGTCTATAAATATATCATGATCTCTAGGGTTTCATATGCGTCTATCACTTCAGCCACCTAAAATTCATTTTCTCTCCCTTTTGAGAAAAAGAAACGCAGAGTTTCTTCATTCTTATTTTTGTGAGAAAATCAAAAAGGTGCTAGCATACATAGATTCATTTTGAATCAAGGGTTGTTCGTGTGGATACTAGTAGAGGACACATCCTTTTGGAGACATCTCAATCTGTTGTAAGAAAACGAAAAGCTCGAGGTAAGGTGTCACCGGTGTGAACCTCCTCTCTTCCTTCCAGCACTATTGCCTCTACTTACAATTATGGTAAGATTTTGGAAACCCTAATTAAATCAGTTAATTGAATTACATGGATCCGGGTTTGGGTTTGTGATAAAATTTTAAATTTTTGTTACGTTTAGTATCACGAAATGCAACAGTACTTACTTGATGGTGTGTCGTTTAGTTTTTTGACATCAAGCTCATCGTTGTTGATGTTATTTCATTTGGTTGGAGGAGTCATCGCCTGTTTGTGTGCTTTTGCAATTTCCTCAGGTGAGGTGAGATGATGCTTTTATAAGCTTACTAAGGTGACAAGCAAATGGGAATGCTGTTATAACCTACTGAGGTGTCAAGCAAGTGCAATTATAACCTATTGAGGTGTCAAGCAGAAGCTACTATAACCTACTGAGGTGTCAAGCAAATGCTACTATAACCTATTGAGATGTTATGCAAATGGAAATGCTACTATGACCTACTGAGGTGTCAAACTGATGGAAATGCTATTATAACCTACTAAGGTGTCAAGCAAGTGAAAAATGCTACTATAACCTATTGAGGTGTCAAGCAAATGCTATTATAACCTATTGAGGTGTCAAGCAAATGAAAATGCTACTATAACCTACTGAGGTGTTGAGCAAGTGCTACTATAACCTACTGAGGTGTCAAGCAAATGAAAATGCTACTAAGTATATGAGAATGCTTCTAAGCAGATAAAAATGCTTTTGAGCAGATGAAAATGCTATTGAGCAATGAAAATACTTCTAAGCAGATAATACTAAGCATATGAAAATGCTACTGAGTAGTGAAAGATGCTACTAAGCAAGTGAAAATGCTACTTAGCATATGAAAATGCTACTAAGCATATAAAAATGCTTCTAAGCATATGAGAATGCTTCTAAGTAGATAAAAATGCTTCTGAGCAGACGAAAATGCTACTGAGTAGACGAAAATGCTACTAAGCAGGTGAAAATGCTACTAAGAGGTGAGAATGCTTCTAAGCAGATGAAAATGCTACTAAGAAGTGAAAATGCTTTTAAG
Source organism: Mallotus repandus (assembly GCA_949671775.1). Lineage (NCBI taxonomy): Eukaryota > Viridiplantae > Streptophyta > Magnoliopsida > Malpighiales > Euphorbiaceae > Mallotus > Mallotus repandus. Next base: position 6,471 of record CATIWM010318717.1, on the reverse strand, counting down.
CAGATGAAAATGCTACTAAGCAAATGAGAATGCTTCTAAGTAAATGAAAATGCTACTGAGTAAATAAAAATGCTACTAAGCGGTTGAAAAAAATGCTATTAAGCAGTGAAAGATGCTACTAAGCAAGTGAAAATGTTACTTAGCAGATGAAAATGCTACTAAGCAGATAAAAATGCTTCTAAGCATATAAAAATGCTACTAAGTAGATAAGAATGCTTCTAAGCAAATAAAAATGCTTCTGAGCAGACGAAAATGCTACTAAGAAGGTGAAAATGCTACTAAGCAGTGAGAATGCTTCTAAGCAGATGAAAATGCTTTTAAGTAGATGAAAATGCTACTAAGCAGATGATAATGCTTCTAAGTAGATGAAAATGCTATTAAGCAAATAAAAATGCTACTAAGCAGTTGAAAAAAATGCTACTAAACAGTGGAAGATGCTATTGAGCAGTGAAAGATGCTACTAAGTAGTGAAAGATGCTACTAAGCAAGTAAAAAATGCTACTAAGCAAATAAAAATACTACTAAGTAGTGAATGATGCTACTAAGCAAACAAAAATGCTACAAAGCAGTGAAGGATGCTACTAAGCAAATAAAGATGCTACTAAGCAGTGAAATATGCTACTAAGCATTGAAAGATGCTATTGAGCAATGATGATGCAATAATGATGTCATTATTTATCACACCTTGGATGTGATTCTTGTGATGTGATGATGCGATCACCGTAGATATGATGTGTTTATGTCATGTTTGCTCTGATGTTATGACTTTCTGAGACAGTGGTGTCAAATGTAGTGCATAGTATTTGTGTTCATACGATATGTGCATGTTTTTTTTTTACTAGAATGTATGTTTGGGATGCAGGCGATAATACAAATTAGGGCTTGCGTAAGAATGCAATTTTGGGATTCACACAAGGATGATAATGATTCATGCAAGATGCAATTTGGGATACATGTAGAATGATACAATTTAGGATACACGCAAAGATGTATTTCTTCATATAGGATGATTCAAGCGAGTGAGACAAATAGGTGATAGTGATATGCAATCAAGCACATGATATGTAATCAAGCACATGATATGCAATCATACGTATGCGAAATGCAACGAATACCCCTTTGGGCATTGTACTTAACATTCTCTTGTAATGTTAAGGGATAATGCCACTAAAACCTCTTTAGCTGTCAAGCAAACTGATATTGCCACTATAACCTTTTTAGGTGTCGGGCAGACAAATAATGCCACTGTAACCTCTTTAAGTGTTAGGCAAAAGTGAACATTTTTTATTATAACTATGTTTGTGATTGTGATTTTTGTGTGATTGTGATTGGTGCTTAGTGCAACTATATTTTGTTACCTTTTGGCTCTGTAGCAGATGCTCTTGGATCTTGATGAATTCTTATTGAATGTTCTTATGCTTTCTCGATCTTGATCATTGCTAAAGACTTTTGGATTTTTATTGGTTAGTTGCAGCTTAAAGTTCTTCTTTTATTTTGATCTTCTTGTGGATGCTTCTTTATCTTTGACCAGCGACGATGATTTTTGGATTTTTATTAGCTGGTTACAGCTTGAAGTCCTGAGACAGCACATATGAACATGTGAGCATGAGTTCATTATTACTTTATTTGAAAAGAATTTTTTATTCTTGAATTTATTCATTGAATTAGTCACGGTTAATTGAGTGCTTCTATTCTTCAATTGATCCATCAATGGCAAGAGTTGTATGTATTAGAGCATTTAAGTTGTCTTAACTATGATAACCTTGAGTTAATGCTTATCTCAGCAATTTGAAAACATGATCCACAGCTCGTGGTCAAGACTAGCGAGATGAAACTTATAAAGAATGTAGATGAATAGAATAAATTTTGATTATCAAGAGGCTTTTGAGTGGGAAAGTGATAACTGACCATACATTACTTATTCTCTCTTGCAAGGATCTCCTTTCTTTGGTACCCCCTACTGATCCCGTGTTACTGAGCATGGATACCGCTGAAAGGTTACGCAAAGATTTATTATTATTATTATAATTTAGTTTGCTTTCCCTACATTTATTTTTATCTCTCTTTTTGTTTCTTTCTCTTTTTTCTTTTTTTTCTTTTTTTTTCATCTTTCTCTTTTCAAGCATTCCCCGCATTCTATCACTCAGCGTGAATGTTGTCAAGGAGTTCATTGAATACTTGTACTCAATTTTGAGCAATGGAGTAGGTGAGTATGGTCTTGAGATCACTAGCCTCTCTGAAAGTTATCTTGATAACTGTAATTTATTTTGCTAATCGATGTTCTTTATAGGTTTTATCTTGCGTGTTTTTCATCCATCCAGGTGGTAAGCAAGTATTAAGTTGATTAAAGTTTAAAAAGTCCTTACTTAGAGTTGTTGATTGTGCTTAGGAAATTACAAAATGAGCATTAAATAAAGATTATAATAATTGAAATCAACTCACTCGGTTCTGATATATGCAATTCATGGCAGAGATGAAGTTTGCAAAAAATTCAAGAAAAGAGCCGTTATTATTTATATTTTATTTTTAATGTGCGAATGCAAATGCATATGCATGTATTAAAGAAAGAAGGAAGAGGGCACTCCCTAGTCTAGAGGTGGTGATGATGGTGGCACTTGTTAATTTGTTATGTTTGACATTTTCTATTTGTCATTTCTGTTGACTTGTTGATGTTGCCGTTACTGCATATTGTATGCTTTGAAAATGTAGCCCTTTGCTATATTCTTGTGGTTGTAGCTCTTGCCATATTGTGTAACCCTTGTGATATTGCTTCTGAGCGACTTTCACCATTTCATACTCGGATTTCTTTAACTTGCACAGTCGCATTAGCCTACAAAATAAAACAAAAGAATTATAGTTAGTATTGGTTATATCCTTAGACAACGATTCTGAGCCAGGGCACATTCTGGCTTCCCTTTTGTTGCATTACTTCTGTTGATTTAATGCTCCTTGCTCTTTGTTTATTGGCACAGTTGCTCTTCCCTTTTGGTGGTCTTGTGGTCCATGCTGGGAGGGCTTTATGCTCTTAGCCTTGTTTGACAGTCTTGTTAGGATATGGCACTTCCTACATTTTGTAGCTTTTGCTGTAGTGACTATAGCCCTTGCTTTACTGACTGTAGCTTCTGCTGTAGCATCTGTTGCCCTTGTTGTAATTTTAGCTCTTGCTATGGTGTCTGTAGCCCTTACTATACTGATTGTGGTTCTTATTATAATGATTGTAGCTTTTATTGTAGTGTTTGTAACTCTTGCTGTGTCACGTGTAGCCCTCATTGTGATGACTTTAGCTGTAGCGGTGATGACCGTAACTCTAGGTGCGATGAATGTGGCTCTGACTGTGAGGACTGTAGCTCTGGCTGATGACTGTAGCTTTTGGTGGTGATGACTGTAGCTCTGGCTGTGAGGACTATAGCTCTGGCTATGAGGATTGTAGCTCTGACTATGATGACTGTAGCTCTGGTTGTGATGACTGTAGCTCTGGCTGTGATGACTGTAGCTCTAGTTGTGATGATTGTAGCTTTGGTTGTGATGACTGTAGCTCTGGTTGTAATGACTGTAGCTCTGGTTGTAACAACTGTAGCTCTAGCTGTGATGACTGTAGCTCTGGCTGTGAGGTCTATAGCTCCAACTATGAGGACTGTAGCTCTAGCTGTGATGACTGTAGCTCTAGCTATGAGGACTGTAGCTCTAATTATGATGACTGTAGCTCTGGCTGTGATGACTGTAGCTCTAGCTGTGATGACTGTAGCTCTGGCTATAATGACTGTAGCTCTGGCTGTGACGACTGTAACTCTAGCTGTGATTACTGTAACTCTGGCTGTGACAACTGTAGCTCTGGCTGTGATAACTGTAGCTCCTACTGAAGACGTGTTATCTGTTTTTGGTCCTCTGTGACTTCTTTTCACATTTTTAGAGAGTTTTTATTTTTTCTTTTATTTTCTTATTCTTCCGTTGTTCTGTCGCTTTAGGAGTTATGGATTTTCCTCTTATTCCTAATTACTTCGATGGTGTGGATAACGCTTCTTTCACTTTTGGTGACTTGAATTTGGAGGCAGGTGGTGCAGAGTTTACGCAAACTGGCGCGAGGGCTTCTACTGCTGCTGGAGTTACAGAGACTGCTAGAACTGGTGGTGGAGCTTCTTCTCATCAATCTAGTTCTCAAGGCGATCTTGGTCCACCTCGACTTTCCCGGGGAGGTCCGATTCCTATTGTTTATAGTTTGGAGACCCATGCTTGGACTATTCATCATCGTCAGGTTAGTTCTTATCTACTTCCTCTGTAGCTTTTGTTATTGTTTAGCCCTTGTTAGCTTTGGTTATGTGAAGTTTTTGCTATACTTTAACTTTTGTTGTAGTTTAGCTCTTGCTATATTCTAGCTTTTGTTGTAGCTTTTGCCTTTTTTGCTTTAGCACTTGTCATAGCTCTTGTTGTATGTGTTGCTCTGGTTGTAGCTCTTGCTGTTTGATTTCAGTACTCGCTGTCTGTATAGCTTTAGGCTAGCATTTAATTTAACAACTCTTGCCAAAAAAAACCCTTCATATAGGAAACAAATTAAAGATTTACAGCAGCATTTTATATAATGGAAATAGCACCATAGTTAATTTAACCATCAAGGATCCATGGCTTAAAATCCATTCCTCTCTTCACCAAAACTCTTTTCTCTCAACATTCTTCAAATGTAATTAATTCTTTGGTAAAATGCATTTTAGTTAATTCTTTTTCTTTGGACAAATATTAGTTAACTCTTTTATTTTATTATTTTTAATAAAAGAATTTATTTTTTAATTATAATATTAGCATTATTTATTTAAAAGTAGTTAAATAATATTTATATTATTTATATGTTAAATTTATTTGTATAACTTATATGTTATAAATATATAAATAAATAAATTTTGGTTATTTCGGTTCAATATAGTTCAGTACAGTTCATTTCAATTCAGTCCAGTTCTCAGTCCGTATATTTATAAATATCTAGAACCATACCAAAAAATTTTTATTGGTACAATTCGGTCCGAATAAAGTCAAAAAATCAACAGTCCAATTCGTTTCTGGAGATTTTTGGTTTGATTATTCGATTCAATTCAGATATTTTAATCTCCATGCTCAGCCCTAGCTCTAGCTGTCTGATTTTAGCACTTGTTGTCTGTGTAGCTCTAGCTGTCTGATCTTAGCACTTGCTGTCTATGTAGCTTAGCTGTATGATCTTAGCACTTGCTATCTGTGTAGCTCTAGCTATCTAATCTTGCACTTGTTGTCTGTGTAGCTCTAGCTATCTGATCTTAGCACTTGTTATCTGTGTAGCTCTAGCTATTTGATCTTAGCACTTGCTGTTTGTGTAGCTCTATCTATTTGATCTTAGCACTTGCTGTTTGTGTAGCTCTACCTGTCTGATTTTAGCACTTGTTATCTGTGTAGCTCTAGCTGTCTAACTTTAGCACTTGTTGTCTGTACACTGTATGTATTCCTGCAAAAATGATGAAAATAGATGTTTTAATATCTGATAAATGTTATAATTGATTTACTTGTTGATTGCAATCCTCTGGCCTGTCATTCAGCTGTTTGGTAGCTTTAATAAGGTTAGTTTGTACTATTAGGGCATTCCACCATGTGTGAAAGATATGGTTGCTGGGAAGGATTTTGATGGCGTCATTTATGCCCTTACTTATAGTTCTTATGCATCAAGTCAGGCTGCGATGTTGCTCTTTTTGAGTGGTGGATTGACACTACCCATATGTTTCATTTGCTTTTTGAGGAGATGACTGTTACTCCGTTAGATTTTTTCTGTCGTCACTAGGCTGAGTTTCTCTGGGGAGCCCGTCCCTTTGAGTAATGAGGCGTATAGTTCTATAGTGGTGAGGAATGTGTGGTTGAAGAATCTATTTGAGGTCACTGCTTCTATGAAGTCCAGTTGTTCTTCTTTGATTCGGTATACATGACTGATGGATAAGGTTAGATTGAGACATGATGCTAGTCGTGTTAGTTTGAAGTAGCTAGCCCGATGTTTCCTATTTTACCTGCTTAGTGTCGTTACTTTTTTGAATGCTTCGGGCACCGGTTATCTACAGTTGTTGCCCATTCTGAAGAACTTAAGAGACTTGTTGAAATACAGTTAGGGTATGGTTGCTTTTTCCCATATGTATTCTAGCTTGGATGCGGCTTACAGAGGAGGTTAATGAATATGCAGTTGCTTATTTGTGCTAGATGTGAGTGTGATCTTTTGTCTTTATTGATCATTTTATGATGTTTTGACTTTTTCTTTTTTGGCAGATCTGGGCTTATGAGCTTGGAGTGCTCCCTTGTCCCACTGTTGAGCACTTGCCTGAGAGTGGTTTTGTAACATCCCTATTTTCATCCATAATTAATATTATATGAACATATGCATTTTAAACCATTCCATTTGACTATGTGTATTTTTCATGAATTGAATCTAGTTGACTTGTTTACATGAGTAACCTTAGGGACTAAATTGAG
>CATIWM010318710.1:0-10823 GCA_949671775.1 Mallotus repandus | reverse complement strand
AAGGATAAAATAAAAATAAGAAAAAAAGGAAAAAAAATTTAAAAAATAATGAAGGAATAAGGAAAATACAAAAGAAAACAAAAAGAAAAAATTAAAAAAATGGTACTCCTAAAAATAAAAAAGGCACTTACATAATTAATAAAAAAAAAAGTGGGCATTTTAATAAAAATTAGAGCCTAGAATATGTACATTTATGTAATTTTCTCTATATTAAAATTTCTAACGTACATTTGCCTTCATACTAATTTTTTCTTGTTAATTTGAATATCTACTAAAATTTTAAAATATGTAGTTATTTTATATTTTATTTAGATTGGTTCGTGTTTTATTATTAAAATTAGAATAAATATTTGAATTAAAATAAATCACTAATTATTTATAATTTGATCAATTATTTTAATTTTGATGCAAATTGTTAGATATAACATAAGGAAAAATTAAATTAAAATGAACATTAAATTTATTATTGTTTATCTTTTGAATATTAATAAACTATTATAGATTATTAATTGGTTTTTTGTGTATATTTTCATTTAAATTAATTGCCTCCACTATAATAAATTTCTGAATCCGCCAAAGATTTTAATAATAGAAGTGAATTTGGGAAATTATTGACACTATTAGATCATTGATAAGGATAAAATAAAATAAAATAAAGAAAAAAAATCAAAATCCTAAACTCTCACAGAACAACTTAATTAGAACATGGTTTTTCTAGCTAGTTGTTCATCTAACTATGAAGAGAGGAAATGCAAATACGTGTGCATATATATATATATATATATAAAGATCATGAATGCTGACTTTTTTTTATATAGTTGGCGCACCACTCTAATCCAAATTTAATTAAATTCAAATTAAAATGTATTATTTAAGCCAGTGTAAATTCAATTTAGAAATCAATGAATCAAATTCTAATACTCTCATATCCTTTAAAATTTCTTATGTTTACATTATCGGAAAAGGTGCAAATACCTTCCCAATGTTTTACTTTAAGAGCAAATATATCATTAATATTTTTTAGAGTTCAAATACACCTTTTAATGTTACAAAAATTAGTAATATATACCCCTTTTAGAACGACATTAATTTTTTTTTTAATGTCATTATAATCTATTTAAGTAGCAATTGGAATCTACAATCAACTGATATATTAGCAAAAGAAGGTACAAATATCCCCTAATATTTTGCCCTATGTGAAAATATACCATTAATTTTTGGAAAAATGAAATATTTAAAAATTTGGAGCATATTATATATTAAAAATAAGAATAACTAAAATAGTCTAGTTATGCATTGTCTTTATTATTTTTTAATTTACAATTCCAGTTATAATATATATTAGTCATGTGAGTAAAAATAATATAAATTAATAAAATTCTCTTGTAATAATTAATTTTTACAAAAAAATATTATATTTAATGTTTGAATTGAAATAAACAAGACATGAAATCAAAAAATGAAATAACTAGAATATAATTCATTTTATAAATAAATAAACATTTAATAAAATATGCATAAATTAATTAAATAAATTGATTAATAATGTATCATTACTATTTTTATGAAAAACTTTTATTTCGTTCAATTAATCTATTTATTTATTTTTAATAAAGATATATGATACTTATATATTATTAATAAAAAAATACATTATTTATTTGTAATATTTATTTATAATTTAGAAATACTATATATATATATATATATATATATACACACACACACACATATGTTTAAGTTTTATTCCAAAATAGAACAATTTTTCCCTTTCCATTTTGCATGAACAAATTTTATTTATTTTAAAAAGACTATCTATTTTTTCTTGTTATGTTTCAAACTCATATAAAATAAGTCTAAATTTGAGTAATTTTATGGTAAAGAAAGTGTATTTTGAAATATTAAAAAATTAAGAATTAAATCTATGCATGCTTCTATTTTTGAATTTTAAATATTTGTAAAAAAAAAGTTAATAAAATTGAAATAAAACTATGTCAAATTTAAAAACACAATGAGATCTAACAAATAAACATTAATGATATATTTGAACTTAGGAAAAAACATTAAGGGGTTCTGTCAATATATAAATTGATTATGGGCTTCAGTGGCCACATAAATAACATAAATAGGATATAATGACATTATTAAACAGAAATTGACGTTGTTTTGGAGGGGGCTTATTACTAATCTTTATAATGTTAAGAATGTATTTGAACTCTAAAGATATTAATGTTATCGTAAAATATTAATGAAGTTTTGACACCTTTTTCCTTACCAAATAAATCCCTAATAAATGAAGCATTATTGCACACCGGAATCGAATTAATTGATGAAAATAATTTACCTATACTTAGAAGTATTACATTCAATGGCCGAGTATAATAAACAAGTATTTTCCACATACATTACAAATTTACAATTAGAATTCCATCAATGAATGAATATGAGTTGACTGCAAGATTTTTGGACCGAGTTCAAGGACAAGTGAAACTAGCAAGTTATGAAAGTTAGATGTCTATGATCCCAAACCTTCCGAAGAGATGCGCCAGCCTATCGATAGGTCTATTATTATATTCGACGATCAGATTTATAAAATTTTTAATCACTAATAATTGGGATAATGAGAGTAAAAACTGAAACTCGAATCTGAATATTAAAATATCATTAATAAATTTTGACCATTAAACCATTAAACCAAGAATGCCCCAACAATTTGATTATGCTAGTTCAAAAACTTATGTAAATCCAACTTATGTAATTCAATAATATTATAAAAAAATCAAACTGAAAAATAAAGAAGAGATTAATTTAATTAGAAATTGTAATGAAGAACATTACAAATTTTCAACTAAATTCTATCCAATACAACGAACAATGATAACAAGTACTCACAGAAGTGAAAAACACAGTCTCAGATCAACTAAACATGGCTTCAGGAACAACTAATCAATATAAAAGATGAAAGTACGTAGTAACTATAGCCAAACATAAAGGCTTCATGCATGCATGAAGTGAAATCAAGGATGAAGGAGAGAACCAGCACCACCGTCAGCACAATTTCCACCGAGTCCACCTCCACCAATGCCGCCACCAATACCTCCACCACTGCCTCCACCAAGTCCACCACTGCCTCCACCAAGTCCACCAATGCCTCCACCAAGACCGCCAAGACCACCACTACCTCCACCAAGTCCGCCAAGACCACCAATACCACCACCAAGAGTACCAGGAAGTCCACCACCAAGTCCAGCACCACCACCAACGCCAGCAAAGCCACCTACGCCACCAAATGCAACGAAATTCTTTTGGTCATCGACACCAACTGCCTTGGTGCTATCTTTAGGCGCATTTCTTGCAGTTGCATGAGCTACTGAAAGAACAACAAGTGCAAGAATGCAGTACCACCTTGCCATTTCTGATCTCTGAAATATCTCCACTTTCTCAATCGATCGTACAATTCTCTGAGTGATTATCAGTGATACATATGCTGCTATAGTCTGGGTCATATTTATAGTCAGAATTCTGCTGTTGGGGGCATTTTATTGCATTAAATTGCATTGAATGAATCCATATGGCATCTCGCCTCTTCAGGGATGGAGGTAGATATTGATACTGTCCATAGAATTTATTACAGATCTAAAGAAACGATAAAGATGAAATAATGGGAGCCATAGAAAATGAATGAATATATATAGCTAGGTAATTAATAATCCATATTTATTATTTTCTCTTTTAAAATGGAGATCAATGTATGTCTGGAATCATACAATTAGTAGATAAAAGAATATTTTTACCTATTTTGAAAATATATATTATATTATAACTGAGGGGTCAAATTTGTAATATAAATGTATCTTTTTTTTTTTATTGATTAAGTGCAAAATAATTAAAATATGTGTTAGAACTCTGGCTGTTGGTATACTACACCCAAAATAAATAAATAAATTTCAAATTTAAAAGGTACATTTTTGTTGAAGAAAGTGCATGTCTATATATATATATATTGTATGGTTTAACAAGAGATTAATCATATATTTTTTCATAAGCTCATATATTGACTGATTTTAATAACTAAAGGATAATGATACCTGTAATTGCAACGCTATATGATTATTTTTTAAAAAATTTATGTTTATATATTTTTTTTTGCAGGAGATATAGAAGGAGATTTCAATGAAAGGTAATTTAATAATATGTCAGCAATATCTCAACATTTGTCTATTTCCTTAATAAAAATGGGGAAGCTTTTTCCAATTTAGTGCAAAACTCACAATTGTAAGATTAAATCCAGTACATCCAAAAAACTAACTAATAAAAGTACTTTTGTAATTAGTGAAAATTACATCAACCCCAAAAATTCATGATAGCAGTAAGGTACTAGAGGTGCAATACCTACATGTATATGTACAGAAACTCAAAATTCATCCACTAGCAAGAGCAGTTTTTAAATTATATCTTGTTAATTTATAAAATTAATTTTTATTTAATTTAAAAAATAATTTGAATATAAAAAAATTATAATTTTATTTTTATTATATAATTTATTAATTTATTTAGATTCTTTAACCTCACTCTTAATAAAAAAAATCATCCTCACAATTAATCAAAAAGGGAAACCAAGTGTATATGATTTTATTTATGCCTCACCTAAACTTCTACTGAATAGAGACTTTAAAGTTTGATCTACAAATGCATGGATTTTATTATTTATAAGAGATTAAATTTTTTTTAAATCAACAAAATTAATAATTTAAATATTAACAACTCATAATATTCTCTATAAACTCTCATTTCGAAACCATTGGATATTCAATGAAATATAACATTCATTAAATTACAGAAAAATAATAAAAATTAGACCTAATATGGGCTTAATTCATTATATATATATAGTCTTAGAAATGCATTTACTCTTCAAATTACATTGAAAAATATAAGAAATTCCAAATAACCTTAACTAGGTATCAGTAATTTTTTGTTTTAGTTAAAAAAGAAAAAAGGGACTACAAAGAAAGAAGTAGATCTGAAACACATTGTCGTGTCCCAAGAAAAATATGTTTTCTGCACATGCAGAAGAGATATACAAGAGGATGGCAGCTTGGTCTTACTGAGAGGCTTGCTAGAGGGGGAAGGGTACCTATGACTATGAGGTTGGTTGGTTGCAGTGTGCTAATGGCTGTGTCTGAGGGTTAAATGCTCTGTCAGAGAGTTTGCTGGCCATTATTATTACCTCCCAACTATCCATCCATTTACTTTCTCCTCCTCTTCTCTTCTCTTCTCTGCCACCCACACGCATGTATCATCATCTACCAGATTTTTTTTTCCCCGTTAATTGCCCCCCTCTTCTCGTGTACTTAAGAAGCTACAATTTCGAGCTTATGTTAACAAGATGGGAGAGTGAATTCAAAGAGCTGGCAGTTCAGTGGTTTTTTTTTTTTTTCGGATTTAGATCCTTTTATGTTGATCGTAAACATGACCTATTATGTTTATACAATCTCAACCACTGAATTCACAATCAATTGTTGAGATTGAATTATCTAACAATAACCACCTTTTTTTTTTAATTCTTTTTTATACTAGCTTTTTTTTTCAAGTGCAATGCACATGGTTAAAATAGTTATTTCTTAATAATAATTCATATTAAATATATATTATATTTTTAGAGTTATTATAAAAAAAATACTAACATAAAAATAATTATTTAAAAATGTTCATATATTTACAATAGCAATAGGTTTAAATTTTATGTGTGAAAAATTAAAAATATAATATAATTATAGAATATAAAAATTAATATGGAAGAGTAATATTATTTTATTTATAATATAATTAAAATAAATATAAATCTTATACTAATTTAATAATTTATGTATTTATTTAAATTTGATAATTAATACAATATAATTACACTATTTTTATTTAAATTTTTACTATTTTTAAATATAAAATTTGAAATTTTAAAATACGAACTAAAACTATTATCATAAATTTTAAAATCTTTTAAAAATCAAATAAAGGCTATTCTTGTGAATATATAAAAAGTATATGTCTATTTTTGTCCATAAAAGTTTTCCTTCTATTCATACTTTTATATATATATTATGATGTGGGTATAAGATGCAAAATTTAAATTTTATTATTATTTATTTATAAAATTAATTTTTATTTAATTTAAAAGATGAAAGAGCTATCCATTTTTGTATAGTTTGTTAATATTTATATTATCTTATCTTTTTATTATTAATAATAATAAATCACCTCATTAGTTAAGATTTCAATGAATTTTTATGTTAAAATATTTTATAAAGAAATATTTTGTATTTAAAATTTCATCAAATTAAATTTTTAGATAAAATGTGAATAAAATTTGTTTCAGTTTTATCTTTAATTTCTTTGTAAGTATAATTATTACTTTCAATTAGTATGTTATTTAAAAAAATACACTCAAGATCAAATTTTCACCTGGACTTAGAAGCACAATAATGCATAATCCCCAAAACAAGCATTTTGTAAGTTAAGGGGCATTTAATTTAATCAATTATAATTTAAGTGTTTGATAAAATTTCAAAATCAGTAGTTGATAGCTGATTTTATTTAAAATAGCTACTGATTTGATAAATTCTATTTTTGAATTTTTTTCCATCAGCTGATAGCTGATTTGTATTTATTTTTTATTTATACTATTTTATCCTTATTAAAATAACTAAAAAAATAACTTCATTTAAATTAAATGTATGTAATTAATTTTTTATAGTTCATAATTAACTAAATATTATTGTAAATTATAATTAATAATTAAATAATTATAATATTTATGCTTATAATTATCTTTAAAAATTATACAATAATATTTATATTTAAAATTTATTTTTAATTGGTTTCTATTAATTATTTTAATAATATATAAATTAAAGACAATAAATTATTATTTATTACTATAGTTTTTTAAAATAATTTGCATAACTATAAATATTATAAAAAAGTACATGAAATTATATTAATTACAAATAAATTATTTGACATACAAATAACAATAGCTAATAAAATTTTACCAAATAGTTCATATTTATCAACTAACAGCTATCAGCTATCTGCTATCCGCCGCTATCAGCTATCAATTGCTATAAACAGTTAAACCAAACAAGCCCTAATAAATTTTGCCAATGGATTGGCTCCCAAGTCCCTCTTCTTCTTCTCTAACAAAAGCAATTACATTGCCTTATAACCTACTGTATTATATGCCATGAAATTCCACATATATAATTGATAGAATTTCATCCCTTGAGATAATTAGCTTGCACAAACTACAGATCTTAACCTTTATTTACAATCTCTAAAGCCAAGTATAAGAAGCAATTATTATTGCTATTGGCCAAATTAAACAAAATCATTTTTAAATTTTTTCATAAATGTCCTAAAAATAACTTTAGTAACTATAATATCTAAATTTTTTCTAAATTACTAGAACGCACCCAGAATGGAAAACATGAAAATATAATTACACAATTACACCCATCTTCGTCATTTACGTAACTCAAAGTGTTGAAAGCGATAAAAAAAAAAACTCTATTTCTATGCTACTCTCTCTTCCCCTTCTTCCTCTACACTATCTTCCACATACCAATCCCACTAATCCATCTTCACGATCTCACTTCCCCATCCTCAAGCAGCTTCAATCATCACAACAGCACCACCATATTATTATTATTCTTCTTTTACCGAAAGCTAATGGATCGGCTTCTTGAGATCTCCGAACGAGTTTATGGTACTTTTTTTATTTCTAGCTTTCTTTAATTGTTTGTATTTATGTTTTTCACTAGATTCATTAATTATTCTTTTGTGGTTTTTGCTACGCAATGCTTGCTTGATTTTGCTCCTTTTCTTTTATATCATGAATTTGCATTAATGGGTTTCTTAAGAAATTGTAAATTTTGCCTAAAGATTTTTTTTTTCTTTTTCTGTTGTTACATGTGCATGTGGGTTATCGCCAAAAGGGAACAATTCTTTCTTTTTCATTGTGTTTAGAAAATCTGAAATTGCAATAATTCAAGACAACTGAATTGTAGTTAGCCAATTCTTGTGTTTCGAAAGTCCATAGATGCTATAATTTTTCTAATCATTTAATTCCATTAATTTTGATGCAAATGGCTATTGGCTGCAACAAGAAGAAATTTAAAGACAGAGTACTTTTTTTTTATTTTGCAAATGATTTTTCTGTGTAGATTTGGATGGACTCCATATTTCTTGAATGTCAAGATGTGGATGTGTGCATCTCACAAGCTGCTGATTCCATAGGATTAAAAGAGATACCAAAACATGAGGTAAAATGAGTGAGCAATATGACTGGGTTCGCAAAACTCAAGCTAATTTTCCTTTTTCTTCAACTTTTGCATAGTATAATACATTGGGTTGTTGTACTCTCCCTATTCTTGACCACATAGAATAAATGATTAATGTGAAAATTAATTATTGTCTCTTTGTTTCAGTTATATTAGGACTGTTTGGTTAATTTTTTTCATAATTTTAGTTTATTTATAATTGGTTACTAATCTAGATGAAGTGAAAAGAAGAATAGAAGGGTGATCCTCTGCAGAATAGGGACACTTCTTTTGGAATGCACCATTTTGATGTGCATGCCTTTATCATTCTTTGTCTCTTTGTATTATGCTTATTCATCCAAAGAAATTAGCTTTTATGCATAGTTATATGTATGCTTATGCATACCTACACTCGTCTATCCATGTCATTTTATCATTGAGCATGTTATATTCACTTGAAATTATGTCATTATGTTGATTTATACTGTAAATTGTAATGATTGATTATTGATGGTGTAATGCTTCATAATAGATCAATTGATGAAATGAAAACAAAGAGATCATTTTCTACAGTCAGTCCAATCTATAGCCAAGTTGGGGATGACATAGATATGAGTTAGATTTATCTATTTTATAGCTAAAATAATTTGATCTCCTTTTCCTCATATTGTTTCATCGTAATTTTTTTTTTCTGTTGCAATCTATACCTTTTTCTTTTTCTTTCCATGGAACAAAATGGACAAGTGATGCTTGATGTGAGTGGACCTAGTGCATCCTCCATTATGTAGGATCTATATATTTCTTATAATGTTTAATATTATTTAGTTCTTACATTAGCATAGTTGGACTTTGTAGGAATCTCAAACGGGCTCCAATCACTTATGTAACTTGACTTTAACTTAGTTTCTTTCTAGTCTTATTAATTAATAATAAAACAAGAAGAAAGTGCCACTAGCAAATACGATTTTGCATTGACCATCAATTAATTGTTCATGCAAATTATTATTTGAAAGTCATGAAATTCATTATAAATAGAGAGTAAGTTTTCAATTTTTTAATTACTTGGCACACCAGCTAGCCCACATATCATCATATCTGCCAATAGGTTGACCATCGCCCATGAGTACAAAGTGCATAGCAGAGCCAATAAGCTGCAAATCATAGATTAATTAACTTTATTAACATTATTTAATTATAAACAAGCAAAATAATTTTTAATATATGTTAATTTTATATATTTGTTGTTTTGTTTTATTATTTTTATAATTATTATAAATATATACAAAGTATTATAAATTGATAAAAATATGTATAAAATTATTATATCAAAAACGTAAAATAAATAGAAAATATTCTAAATTATTGTATCAAAAACATAAAATAAACGGAAAGTATTCTAAAATAAAATTGAATTAATACAGTTTTTACAAACAAAAATAGCAGTCATATTATTTTAATTAATTAATTTTAAAAATGAATCAGAAACCAAAAGGATACAAAAATTGAATCGGAAACAAACAATAAACCAAAAAGATACAAACAAATGAACTAGAAACCAAAAAAAACCAAAAACATATTCAAAGAAAATCAAAATAATAAACCCTCCGTCAACTATGGAATATTTGGACATAAAACAAAGATTGCATAAATACAATAGATGTACAAAAAGAAACTCTGTGATACAACTACATTGCCATTAATAAAATAAAAAAGGTATCATAAACCAAAAAAATACTAAAAAGATACCAAATTATAAACGCAACATAAAGCGGCAGCATCCTCTTATGGCACAATAATACCAAAAAAACTTAAAAACATATTCATTTATTTAAAAATTTTCTATTCCCAAAATTACAATTCGTTTAACTCCAAAGAAAATGAGTGGCTTTACGTTATAATATATTTTTTATATACTTTTGGTTTATTTTCAGTTTCCTTACAATAACAAAAGGAGACTTTAAGATATAGCCAGGTCTGTGCTCCATTTTCTGTGGATGAGGACTGACAAAATTATTTTCAATATCCTCTGAATACAAAATTAAATTAGAAACCAAAAAGCAACAAAAAATAAATTACAAAAAACTAATAACAATACATACTACATCAACACCCTTCACATTCTGTCCACCACGATCACCAGTATGAGAATGAACAAAAATAGAATCAACATTTTCTACACCCTATTCAATAAAAAAATTAAAAATAAACAAAACATATAAAAAACAAAAAAGTATTTCATAGAACAATGCATTTTAGTCTCTTTTAACAAAAGTCAATAAAAAATTAATTTAATGATACTACAAGATTTTTAGCTATTTTATTTATAGGATTATATATTTGATTTATTGAAATTAAAAAATAACATTTAGAATATAATGGTAAATTTATTAAAAAAGAAAGAGAAAATTAAAAAAGGGAACAAAAAATAAAAATAAGAAAGAGATTGTATTTCAACATAAAATGTCAAACAATTTATGAAATAAATCCAAAAAAATATATTGGCTA
>CATIWM010318702.1:0-11180 GCA_949671775.1 Mallotus repandus | reverse complement strand
CATTAATCATTGATTATATTAGCTCATAGAATACATAGCCATAATTAGTGCTAGAAATTACTCCTTCCCTGTGGGAACGATACTCTACTTATCATTATATTACTTGTTCGATCCGTACACTTGCGGAAATCGCCTGACAGTCCCCAAGATAGTTTTATGTTAGTTGGCCAACATAATTGACTCATCTCTTAACAGTCTTAAACAAAACGTATAATTAAGTCCTCAAACAAGACATGTCATTCACCATGACAAAACTGGACATGACAGTCACAGAATAAAAATATTTGTAGTAAAAAATCATTTTCTAAAAATAGAGATATACTCTATATTAAAATCATACAATTGTGCTCATAACTGTTCATTATAAGATTTTACTCATTTAGAAAATTACTAGCTCAGAATTGAGCATTCTGCAGATTAATCCCTTTAGAGGTTTGTTTCTTTGTATTAGAGTAGCTTTCTCAGCATACCTGAAATAAAAACATCAAGTTCACTAGCATTTTGGAAATATTCATTAACAAATTAATTCCTAAACAAGGGATCTAGAAAATATTTAAAAAGTACTCAAATATTCGTACCAATTAAATATTTATCTATCCTTCATATTTTAGTGTTAATACTTATGCTTAGTTTAGATACATACCAAAAATATTTATCTCAAATATTTACCTTAATTGGTACACATGTATGTACCAATTAAAAAGCCTATTAAGGTGAAATAAGAAATAGCTTAATTAAGCAAAGCATAATTAATTTAATAATAAATATTTAGAAATGCACACATATATCTAAGTTTCCGAAATATATTTCAAAATCAAGTGCTAAATTTTCAAATTTTGGTTACGGATTTATTCATGAGTTTTGCTAATCATCCTAACACAAGATGTGCAAAACTTAACTGAACTCAATACAACATTATTTATATCATTGTAGCTGATTACAAAATAAATACACTTTAAATTCCTGAACGTTAATTCAAGATTTAGATTTTTCACTTGGTAAAATAAAATAAATTAATACCAACAACTAAACAAAACCATTAATAAATTAATAACTCAAGATTAATAATTTGGGTTTAAATCAAACCATTAATAAATTAATAACTCAACAAAGTTCTAAAAATATTAACTTAAACATGACAAAAGTTATCGTCAATAAAATCAAATGATTTTAGTAGTATAACATGTTTCGTCACTAAAATAATGAGTATCTATAACGAAAATGGAATTTCATCATGAAATATATTAATTTTTAATGACGACATACAGTATAAGATGACAAAATTGTCACACAAATTGCGACGATTTTGATGCCGCAAAAAGTAATTATTTATAGTGACGATGACACTTATTGTCATCATAAATAGAATATTTAGTGACGATACCAAAATGTGTCATATACACCTTTTGCGACGAACATACTATGACAGTCCATGTAACGATAAAACGGTGTAACAAAATTCTTTAGGTGACGAAAATTGAATGTTATATGACGATTTTTAGCGTCAGTTTTTGTAAAATTTTTTGTAGTGACCGCAAGCGCACGGTATCATCAAGTAGTATAAAAATATCGTTCCCACAAAGACTCGTTCTAATCACCTATTAATCCAATTCTTTATTATTTAAGACTTTTGAATTCACTTTGTTTTTAAAACTAGGCCAATTGGTAAAAAAAAGACAAACCTTTTTGACCAATTGCAATCTAATCCAAACATATAAACCTTTGTAAAAATGTCCCAATTTGATATTTTTCTTTGCAATTTTAACACATTTTGCAATTGGGTCAATATTGCACCCAAACATGCTGATGTGGACTGCATCATGTGGGTACACTTACTAAAATTGTGGGCTGGGACAAGTCAGCTAACCATGGTTTGGGCACACTAGAATTTGCAGAATCATGACTCTTGTGGTACCATACCTGTGAAGTTTCTTTTTGGTACCGGCTTTGGATGTGGGCACCCTGAATTTGCTAGATACATTAGATGCAACTTAGGCACACTAGAATTTTCAACTAGCACCGGCATTTACACTATCTCCTCCATTGATTATCAAAGCAACACCTTAACTGTCACAGACCCTATCATGTCAACTTGTGATTCAATACAGAACGCAGGAAGCTTTGGCTTGGATCGGGCTAGTCCTTTCATTTTGACAGGGGACAATATCTTTGTTTTGCTGGGATGCTCAACAACATCTCCTGTATTTAATCTAAATGAAAATTTATGTGATTCTGGTTCATTTACTCGTGTTTGTAGTGGACTATAATCTTGCAAGGGAGTTTCAGGCATAGGGTTGCCACAGAATACGCCGATATCAACTTATTTTATTTATGAGTCACCGATTCAACTCACAGGCTACACATTGGATCTTCCGAAGCTCCAATGCTCTTCATTATACAGTTTTGACGACAATGCGGGAGATCAAATGAAATGGAAATTTGGGATTTCTCTGCAATCTAATGGTTCAGATTATAGTAACGTCTACAAGGATTGTGAACCAGTGGGGGCTTATGTGGCTTTGCAGGTTTTGATCAGTCATTTGCTTGCATTTGCAGGAACGGGAAGAACACCTCCACTAGTTAATTTGGACAAGGTTAATTCACTGTTCACACATTCCTAAGTTTAGCTAACGCGTCTTCTTGTCGACTTCACATTCGATTCTGCAGATGTTATTGGATGGTTGCTCTTCTATTGTGCTTCGAAGCTTCAAATTAAGTTGAATCTGCTCTTCGCCATTGAAGCTGCTCTTTGATGGTGGTCTGAATATAGGGAAGAAGAATGTGGGTTTTTTTTGTAGGGAAGAAGAATGTGGGTCAATTTGTTTTCAATTTGTGCAACAATAAGACGGCACCGTTTTTTTCCCCTCACCAAACCATGGTTAGCTGACTTGTCGGTGGGGCCCACAATTTTAGTAAGTGTACTGACATGAGGCAGTCCACATCAGCATGTTTGGGTGCAATTTTGACCCAATTGCGAAGAAAAATATCAAATTGGGACATTTTTACAAATATTTATATATTTGGATTAGATTGCAATAGGTTGAAAAGATTTGGCTTTTTTTTACCAATTGACCTTAAAACTAAATTAAATTAAACAAAAGAATTGCAAAATAAATTTCTTAAAATTTATATAAAAAGGAATTATCAATATATGAAGTTGCTAGGGATTGATTCTCTTCACAATCATTAGTCATTTTCAATTAATGTGTTATTAAGCTTGCATATTCTTGGAGTATCTAATATATCAATTAGTCTTTCTCAAGAACTAACTAATGTTTTTAACTCATAAATTAACTTAAGAACACAAAGTTTCCATTTTCATTGCAAACCTATTCCTCAAATTAAAATATTAATTGATTTACCATACCCATATAAAATTTAATACTTTTATGATATCTCTACCTACAAAAGAATTAAATCTATGATTATAGATCGATTAAGGTTTTGATCTCTCAACTTGAAAGCTTAATTTTAATTATGCTAATGGCGATCAAGCATTAACATAAATTAAGCACAATAATCATAGTATGCAAGAAAATAATAAACTTCATTAAATGAAAATCAACAAAATCATATTTAGATTATCAATCCCTAACATAAATAAAATTTAGCTAAACATATTAACTATCATGTTCTCAAATACAAAAGAGAAATACATTCAAAAACTAAGAAAAATAAAGAAGAAAAAACTTTCCTTCCCACCTTCTTCTCTATTCTCCACTTCTTCTTGTTGCCTTCCCTTCTCGATTTATTTTTTTTCTTTCACTTCCTCTCCCGTATGCCATTTGCTTGATGCCTTCTCTCCCTTTTATATATATTCCCACCTTTCTTCTTTTCTCTTATTTTGTTCCTTAATAAAGTTGCATTATCCTGCCACTTGAGTGTATTTTTCCACTTTCCAGCATACTCACTTCATACCATCATAACTCTTCCATATCATTATGTCTTACCATATCATTAATTAAAAATTGAATTAAAGCCAACAATACAATGCAGCCACGTTATAAAAGAATTGTTCATCCCCCTCTTTATCTATATAATCATAAAGCTTTTTTTTTCTTATTTGAGGCATGTCCATTATGTTCATTATTGGTGCCACGAAACCGACTGTCCCCAGTAATTAAACCATAGATAGTCTATCGGTAAGGCCTTGGACAAAACAAGATACTACAACTGAAAAGAAGAGCTAAGGAATAAAGCACTGGATCGAAACAAGTCACATGCTTCATCACAAACAATTAAAAGCTGAATAAATCTCATCCCATCAGCGCTTCCATTTTCTTCATGACTTTCACCTTTCTCACCATTGCAATTGATGCTACTTCTATGGCTAAATAAAAATTATAAAACCAAACACCATAAATATAAACATAAACATAAACAGATAAATAACTAAATAAAAATTATAAAAAAAATAAACACCATAAATCATGCATAAACAAACCTAAAAACTATTGCACTTAATATATAATCAATAACAATTGTAAAAAGACAACTAAATCAATATATTACATTTATTTAATACATCTTCTCACAAATTTATATTATATTTTTTATATTTTAAATTATACACATATTTTGTTTAATTTACCTTTATTCTACTATAAAATATGTCATGGTTTACATCGGTACACTAATTTATCAATATAAAAAATTTTCAAGTATCAATTTATTAATAAACTAGTAATATAAAAAAAATTATTCATAAAAATATAGGGAAAAATCAACCTAAGAATAATTCTTAGGAGGAGAGACAAGAACAACAAATTACAAAAGAAATAAAAACCTAAATATATAAAAGAGTTATTTTAAAATTATCAATAATATAATAGGGATAAAAATGTCTACTTATATAAATTAATTTCCCCTTCAAAGAGGGAAAATTTTTTACACCCCAAATTGGAATGTAATGATTTTCCCCTTTTGTAAGGGGAATGAGGGAGAATAATTCCTCTTCAATTCTCTTACTCTTAAAAATATTTATAATTGCCAAAGAACATTAAATCTCATTCTCCTCCAATTCTCTGCTCTTCTTCTTATTTTCCTCTCCATCCATGCACAGTGTTAGAGGCAATTGTCCTAACCGTTGGAGTACAAGCACTGGTTGATGATGAAGGCAATTAAAATGGCTTTTGATTAAAAGCAGAGATAAATTGGCTTAATTATTTTTAATTCTTTGGGTATATTAGTAACAAATGAAAAGTAGAGGCATTTTTGAAAATGAGACGTTTTTTTTTTGGCATTTATATAAGGATCCTTTGTCTGTTTCTTTCCCGTTCTTCCATAGTTGATCATAAAAAAAAGTAAAAAAATTTCAGCTTTTTGTATCATGATAATCTTGGTTTTATTATTATTATTATTATTTTGAATAAATAATTTTCGTTTTATGTGTTGCAGTTAGTTGAGTTTCCATTGCCTTTTTTTTCGAAAAAAAAAACAAAAACTCATTGCAGTAACTTTAGAAGAAGCTTGATTCGAGAGTGAGCTTATTGTTTTCGTTCTGTTGCAATAGCTGGAAAGCAGTTTTGCGGAAGAGCTTTACTCTGAAAGCTTGCAATTATCAAAATTACAACTGAATCCCGCTTCAACTTCTAATGGTATAAAAACGTTGTCTGAGAATTGTGGATTGTTGCTGTTGCTGATTGCTTAATTTTTACTTTTGAAAATAATTGATGCGTCTTGAGTGTTGTTTTAGGTCATGGCCATGATTTACTGGAAGAACAAGGAGACGAAGATGGATCCTTTTCTATTATGCTAAATTGTTATGAATTCCTTGATACTGATGATACTGTTTTTGGTTTGTAAGTGAATGCTTGCCTTCCAAATGGATTGAAAGAGAGGCAGGTAGATGATCAAGAAAAGAGAAACAAATTCCAGGTGTTGCACGAGGCCGTGCATTCTCTCTCAACTACAGATGCTTTCAAATTCTTTCATGATGATATTGTGGCAAAGAAAGCTGCAGTGCAGACTGAACATGCTCGCACCACTTCCGATTCAGATAGCTTGCAAAACAACACTTCAGATTGCAGTTTGGGAAGTTATGCTGGAGATCTTTCATATTTATTTTTTAATAAATATTGTTGCAATTATTTATTTTATATTTAAATTATTTCATTTTATTTTATTTTTATTCTAAAATAATTAAATGGAATATTTATTAATTCATAATTCAGTACATTGTATGGATTCACAGCTAGTTTAACTAAATTAAGAACAAATATAAAAGCAAGCGCACTCAGAGCCTATGCACTGGGAGTAAACTCTGGTGCCTCCATGCTTTTCATGGCACCTAAAGCTGCAAGTCTCTTCAATACATCCATTTAGATACAATGGATCTTCACAGATTTTTCGTTGTGCTTCAATCAGCTCCATTGATGAAACTGTAATGAACAAAAAAAAATGTATCAAAATAGGCTTAAAGATTACATAATGTTGGCTTTAGTAATATACATGGACTATATGAAAGCCCAAAAATATATACATACATACACACGTTAAGTAATAATTTAATTGTTTTAATGTATTCTTTGTGCGGAAGGTAGAACAACTAAATAACAAGTATTTTTTTTATTACATTAAAATATTATGGATTTAACCACCATAAGTTATTTCAAGTGATAAAAAATTTAGATTTTTTTTAGTTAAAATATTGAATTTAAGTTGTGCATAGAGAAATAAAAACTAGAAGAATTTTGTTTTTCTTTCGAAACTCATTCCTCTCAATTCAATAGGACCTCTTGTGATTATTGAAATATTAAAATAATTGTATTAAAATATTTAAATCTTACTACCTTTCTTCTATGTTTTTTTTTTCTTTTGATATAGGAAACAAAGATAAGAACACATACCAGAGAGAATCAGCACAAAGATGAAGAAATGGGTAAAGGAAAGATTGGCCATATTTTCTTCACTGAAAATTGCTATGTTCTTGGCTCTATAGAATTATGGATATGTTGATGACTACACATATAGATAGTGGGTTTATATAGCTAGGATGATGGACTGTGAAGAGTATAATTTCTGTATACTAATTCTTACCTATTTTGGATGTAGCATACTTTATAATAGATTTTTTTTTTTTAATATTTCTAATTTTTTATTCTTGACCAATATCATTAAATTAAATATGTATTTTTATATTAATAATTCAAATCATAAAATATATCTTATCCAGAGTATGTAAGAATTTTTCATTCCTTAAAGGGTCTAAAGCCTTTAATTATTAGTATTGTTTATATATATTGCTTAATACATTTTATGAGGAAATCTTTACGTTAAAAGGAATTAGAATCTCACATAATTTTTTTTTCAGTGATTATATCTTCATAAATTAGAAAAAAACATATTAATTTGAAAGATATTTTACCTTCATTAGCATATATATACCATCACGTATGAGATTATGTGAGCTGTGCAAGATTTCAATTTTAACATTAATCTAAAATATTGCATGGTTTACTCTCATTCTCTCTCTGTGTATATACATATATCACATTTAATATTTTTATAAGAAAAAAATATAGAGTTAAAGTTAAAAAATGAGAATTCCTGCTTTTTGAAAAAATAATGGTATAACTAATTGTTACCATTGTATTAAAACTATTTAATTAGTTTATAATTAATTGTTTAATTTATTTTTATATTAAAATAATTAAATAAAACATATAATAACATATATAATCTATTTATATTGTTTTATTTTCTTTTTATTCTAAATATTAATATATAATAATTTGCAATACTATAAAGAATAACAAAATAATTGGGGACTACATATTTACTCTTTTAGCGAAATTTTCATAGGGCTTTAGGGATTTTCTTAAAAAAAATGTAATTTTAATCCGTCCATCGATCACATTCCCTACAGTGATTTTTTGTTTCTTATTTATTATTTACTGATCCAATATGACTCATTTTATTTTTTCTGAAAATAAAAAGCATAAAAATTTAAAAAAAATTAATAATTATGTTCAGTTAATAAAAAAATAAGAATCATTTTCTTTTTATTGGATAGAGAAAATAGTTATTAAGAAAGTTTTCTATTAAGGTACTAAAAAATTAACTTTCCACAAAAATGGAAGATTTAATGCCAATTGAATAATTAAAAATATATTTGGTACAATATTTAAAAAAAAAATACCTAATTGTTCCTTCTTAATTTTTAGAATTTTTTTTGGAAATTCTTAATTTTTAGAAATAATTACCCTAATTTTGTGAAAGAGTGTATCCTATTTTATCTCATATGTGGATGTTGTATAGTTCAAAAAAAATAATATAAATAATTCATCTACATTCAGATATAATGTATTCATTTAGCATTACTCTTTATTTTACATGAGAAATATGTATTTGATATCCATTTTACCCTTATTTGGTTCAATTCCATCAAAAAATTCATTTCAAATCCATTTAAACCAAACATATATACTTCATTAATAACAATTGATTTAGTTTCAACAATTCCACAAAATTAAAAAGTTGGAATTTGAAATAAATTTTAATAAATTTTCATTTAAACTAAGCATATTTACTTGAATTTGCAAATAAATTCCACAAAATTTTATGAAATTCATTTAAACCAAACAAATCCTTAATGGTTATTCAATATAAATTTTACATTTTAGAACCACACCAATCTCAAAGCAAAGTTTTGATAATGAAATCAACCAGCAAAAAGCATAAGGGTGCAAGCATAAATATGCACCAATTGTGCTATACAGTCGAAATTCATTAAAATTTGAAAAGAAAAATTGAAGGTTATTTGTAATTGTAATTTTTATTTTTTTAGACTGCTTCCTTCTAAAATTTAAAATTTGGTTAATACCTGAACATAACTAAATAAATATATTTTAAACTAGTTAATTATATATAGCTAATTAATGGATTAAAAATTTTTTTTTGGTCAAAATATAGGGTAATATCATTGGAAATGGGGCTTACTACAAGATGGATTTTTCTAAAATTTTCATTGATAATGGGATGAGTTTTCTCGAATATACGAAATAACTAGATGTAAACCCGTAATTTGTTTGAGAAAAAAATTTATCAAAATTATTATTGTAATTTTTTAGGCACAATACATATGCAACCTCCTGAACTTACTAGTTTTTGTCATTTAGCCACTTGTACTTACATTTTTGCCATTTGAACACCTCAACTTGCCAAAAACATTAACTTTTAAACCACTTTGTGCCCAATTGGCACAGAATATGAATTCAATCGCTCTTGGGGACGTTACTATAGTAAAGTTCACCTGAAATTCATCTCCTAAGGATCATTATTTGAGATGAAATGGAAGGACAAAAACTGTGCACAAGATTATCCCACTTCTCAATCCAAGCTTGAATTCTTCTTCTGATGGCTCTACTGGCAAATCTTTCCATCGAACAACTCCCACCATTTTTTAATCCATCTAGTAGCTTTATACATTCTAAGTGCTACATGCAAATTAATTTTTTATCAACAAACAAAACAAGATAGCTTAAAAACAATCACAATGGAGAAAACCAAAAAAAAAAGACAAGAAAAGAATTCATCTTTGATCATACAAGATTCATCGACTTTTCTTGAAGCCAAATCAATTTCTCTTGATCTAATACTTCCACCTATTCCATGCTATTGAAGAACTTCTTCCACAATAGAAACAACAAAGAAATGAGATAGTGCTGTTGCAACTAGTTCTGTTGCTATTTTTTTCATCCTCCAAGAAACCAATTGATGAAGAAAAAAAAACAACTCTAACTGTGTATTAGAAATTCCTATTACAAAATAAACCCATTTATCTCCTCAAGAAACCCAAGGAAAAAAAGAAGATAACTCCAAAATTTCACCAACCAAGAATGTGTAAATATTTGCAAACATATAACAATTAATGTTTGTATATTTGTGTATTAATGAAAGACAAATAAAAGAAAATGATGTATGGTTACATGGAGATCTATCTTATGGTATAGATTGATAAAGAAGGAATGTTTGTGGTAATAATAACACAATAATTGCAACAATTTTAGGGTGGCATATGTTGCATTTTTTTTTATAATCTACTGTAAAACCCTAATTCAAAAAATACAACTTTCCCGTAAATCCCAACAATTAAAAACCTAATTCCTTCACCTGCAAAACCCAAACTCAAAGAAGCCACGAAGCTCTTCAATTCTCTCATTGCCAACCAGTTCTTGTGAAGCCGCCGTCAACCACTGCCCCTTCATGGCATTGCAACTTGTCTTCTTCGTCAAGCAAGTGTCGCATGACAATCGTCTTTTTCGTCGAGCAAGCATCTCGTCTTCTTCGTCGCTGCCAACTAATTGTAAAGCCATGAACTGGTGATGGTGGATGACGGTGATGGTGAAGGAGCTTTGATGGTGGTGGAAAATTTTTCACATATGACTTTAATGAATTTGGAGTTGTAGTTATGGATGATGATGGTGGCCAATCTATCTCGATCACGTCTAGCTTGTGAAGGGCGAGGGCGGGAGTCAAGCGAAAGGCAAAGGGTGATGGTGAAAGTCGCAGGAGTCAGGCAAGGGCAGTGGTGGTGGCTAAAAAAACACTGAGGGACTTTAGATTGTCTATAGGCTACAAAGGAGAAGCATTTGGTCATCATTTTTTTCCATTTTAATTTTTTTCTTTTTTTTTTTTTGGTTTCATACATGTCATGCTTATGTGGAATCTTGTCAAACGAGTGTAACACACACGTCTTCTCTATTTGCTTATTGGTCAGCAAGTGGTTTAAAAGTTATGTTTTTGACAAGTTGAGGTGTTCAAATGATAAAAATTCAAGTTCAGGTGGCTAAATGATAAAAATTGTCAAATTCAGGGGGCTATGTATGTATTGTGCCAATTTTTTAAATATATGTGTGATTACACTTGAACTATTTTTATTTATTAATTTGTTGACTGATATATTTTGCAGGAATTTATTAATTGAAAGTGCATATTGAGAAATTATAATATTCCATTTACATTTTATTTCTTCTAAACCCACAAAATTAAATAAAATATATTGCAGCTAAATAAATAAATTAATGGCAGCTATATAATATTTATGAATGTTTAGAATATGACTGCATCTAAAACATCAGATGGATATTTATATTCATATAAATCAAAGGTTGAATAGTTTAATGGAACAATTATTTTAACTTATTAATAAGTTAAGAGTCTTTTTTTTTTCTCTTCTC
>CATIWM010318678.1:0-20372 GCA_949671775.1 Mallotus repandus | reverse complement strand
CCTTCAGAACCCGCATTGCTTAATCGTTAAGAAATCCAAACGCTCTATATATTTCAGGGCTGTCCGGTCCGTTAACATTTGTGGAAAATATAAATTTTTATTATTAACTCAACAAAACTATCACAAAACATCTAAAATGACAAAAAAAAACACTGTCTAGGAAAAAACCCCAGCTGAATATTGCAAAAAAACCAAAAAAAAAACCCTGAAAATTAAAATAAAATGTCAAACAAGAATTTGAAGCTCTAAACGATGGATTTTGGGCGTGAAGTATTATGTTACGGCTATAGTGTTAACATCCCATGTAGGCCTTTGAGTTAGCTTCATTTTGAAATGTTATGGGCCCGTAGTTCAATCGGACCTGAACGTTACACCCTTCCCTACCCGCATTGCGCAATCATTTTAAAATCCAAACGTTCTATATATTCCAGGGCTGTCTGGTCTGTGAATATTTAGGGAAAATAGAAATTTTTATTATTAACTTAATAAAACTGTCTCAAAACATCTAAAAATGACAAACAAACACTAACTAGGAAAAAATCCTAGCTGAAAATTGCAAAAAACTAAAAAAAACCCCCAAGATAAACATAAAAGCTCAAACTGAAATTTAAAGCACTAAACGATAGATTATGGGCCTGAAGCTATTATGTTATGGCTATAGCGGTAACACCCCTCGTAGGCCTCTAAGTCAGCTTTGTTTTGATATATTATAGGTCCTGCAGTTCAACTGGACCTGAATGTTAGACCCTTCCGAACCCGCATTGTGCAAACGTTTCAGACTCCAAACGCTCTATATATTCCAGGGCTATCTCGTATGTGAATATTTGGGGAAAATAGATATTTTTATTATTAACTTAACAAAACTCTCTTAAAACAACTAAAAATGACAAACAAACACTGGGTAGGAAAAAACCCTAGCTGAATATTGCAAAAAAACCAAAAAATTAACACAATGTCAAACTGAAATTTGAAGCCCTAAACGATGGATTTTGGGCCTGAAGTTATTGTGTTACGGCTATAGCAGTAACACCCCTTGTAGGCCTCTGAGTCAGCTTTGTTTTGAAATATTATGGGCCCCACAGTTCAATCGGACCTAAACATTACACCCTTCCCTACCCACATTGCGCAATCATTTTAAAATTCAAATGAAGTATTCCTTTCTTCTGAGCCTTAAAATGTGCCAAGAAGTTTGAGTGACCTTTTATGTTAATTTTGGGGGTTTTTATCATTGCTTAGCTGACTGATTCTCGGAGAAATGTTGTACCTATATCTTTCTGTAGGAAATGAGTCTATAGCATCCGTACTGATAAAAGAGGAGAAAGGTAAGCAAAACCTAGTTTATTACGTGAGTAAAGCACTCAAAGGTGCTGAGGTCAGGTAGCTGAAGCTCGATAAACTAGCAGTGACGGTAGTACACACTGGAAAAAAACTCAAACATTACTTTCAAGCTCACTCAATTATTATCAGAATAAACTACCCTCTTAAGAAGGTGTTGCAGAGACCCGAGACATCCAGACGCCTGGTTCAATGGTTAGTTCAATTAGATATCACTTATGAAGTAAGGCAACAGATCAAAGCCCAAACACTAAGTGACTTTATTCAAGAGAGGACTTCAAATGATAGTGTAGATGTTGTTTATCCAGAATGACAAATTTTCGTACATAGAGCATCAAACACACAAGGATCAGGCACCAAAGTTATTTTGATTGGACCTGGGAAGACAAAAAATCCAATATGCAGTCTGGATAACTTACTAGGTTAAAGCTCATAATTAAAGTTTGAGGCAATCCTCACTGGGTTAAAGCTCGCAATTAAAGTTCGGGTCGAGCATCTTAAGATCCATTGTGATTCCCAGCTCGTGGTCAACCAGATAAAAGGAGTTTTCTACACTAAAGATTTGAACTTAATGAAATATATGGAAAGAGCTAACAAGCTTCTAAAGAGGCTATAATAGGAAGGAAGCAAATGGGAAATACTTTAAATACCTAGAGAACAAAATGCAGAGGAAGATACTCTAATAAAGGCCACATCAAAAAAATGGCCCAATCTTCCAAGCACTAGGCTTGATGGAGGAGATGGCCTAACTTAGTATGGAGGAGGTGGAGGTTTTAAATGTGAGAGAAGCTGTTGAATGGATGAAGCCAATAATCCAATATCTGAAACATGGGACTCTACCTAATGATAAAGTTCAAGCTCGAAAGCTCCGGATTAAAGCAGCTCACTATTCAATGCACAAAGGTTGTTTATACTAAAGATCCCCCACTCACCTTTGGACCAAATGTATGTCCCCGGAGGAGGGGAATTATATCCTAAGGGAAATATATGAAGGAATTTAGGGAGTGCACGAGGCTTCAGGGTTATTAATTATAAAGGTATTACTCCAAGGATACTATTGGCCATATCTGGCAAGGGATGCTCATCAAATTGTCAGAAGTTATGGAAAATGTCAGCAACATTCTCAACTCCTACATTTGCCTTTCGGACCTCAACATCTAATTAGGAGTCCATTGCCATTCGACATTTAGGGAATGGATATTCTGGGACAATTTCCAGTTTTAATATCCCAGAAGAAGTTTTTAATAGTTCTTATTGATCATTTCAGCAAATGGGTAGAAGTCGAGGCTGTTCCCACTATCATAGAAGCTCGGATATAGAATTTCCTTTGAAAGGAAGTGCTTTACAGATTCAGAATCTCGTATATTCTGGTTACTGACAACAAAAAGCAATTTAACAATAAGAAGTTCAAGGAATTTTGCTCCGGATTAAACATTAAACTCAAGTTTACTTTTGTAGCTCATCCTCAAATAAATGGACAAACAGAAGTAACCAACAGAATAATCAAGCATGGAATAAAGAAGAGGCTGGAGGAGAAGAAAGGAAACTAAGTTGATAAGTTGAACAGCGTAATTTGGCATACAGAACAACCCCCCAAAGTTCCACCTATGAAACTCCTTTACGTCTAGTATACGAGATGGATGTAGTAATTCTAGTCAAAATTAGATCTCCGAGCTATCAAGTTTCTAAGGAACTCAATGTAGACACAAACAACTTAAATGCTCAAATATGCTTAGATTTATTAGAGGAGCAAAAAGACCATATAGCGGCTATGACAGAAGCTCGGCGCCAGAAAGTAGCCGAGCATCACAACAGAAGAGTCATAATAAGATCATTCAAACTAGGAGATTTAGTTATGAGAAGAGCAGATATTGGGGAAGGAAGCTCAGGAACCAGAAAACTTGGGCCTAATTGGGAAGGACCTTACCAAGTTGTCGAGAAATCCAACAAAGGAGCATATAAACTTAGAGATGCTCGGGGAAAAGAGCTTCCTCATTTCTGGAATGCTGATAATCTTCAAAAATTTTAGTAATAAGTTTTAAAGTGTAATTCTACAAACTATCTTTGATTTATAGTAAAGATGCGATCATCTGATTATTTCAAATTCCAAAACACATCTATCATTCATAAAGCCCTTTGCTTAAAACATAAGATAACGCAAAAAGAGATAGTTTTGTAATAACTTATAAAAAAAAGATACACTTTAGTGCCATTAGTGGGCACTAAATCAATTACAGAAGCTACTACTTCACTCGCAAGAGGATCCTTTTAACCTACATTTTGAACTATATTATCTCCTATAGGAACAGTTATATTCTCGAAAGGTCCAGCTATATAAAAAATAGTCGACCCCTTACCTGACTCCTTCTGCTTAAGAATAGACTTCGAAGCACTATCTTCAGCCGCCATCCTAGCTAAGTCACTGTAGGAAATGTTGTCAATCTCAAAAAAGTCTAACTTTGAATGCTTGAGAAGAATGATCCGGCGGCACTCAGACTTGAATGCTTTGGAGAACCCTTATATCATACTCTAATAGTTCTTCTTCTCATTCTATTGAGACTCCTTCAACTTAGATAATTCTTTCTTCAGGGGTTCAAGTTCCTCAATCTGAGAGGTTAATTGAGCAAGGGAATGCTCCAACTCCTCAATCTTCTTCTGCCCCTTTTCAGCATTGGATTGA
Source organism: Mallotus repandus (assembly GCA_949671775.1). Taxonomy (NCBI): domain Eukaryota; kingdom Viridiplantae; phylum Streptophyta; class Magnoliopsida; order Malpighiales; family Euphorbiaceae; genus Mallotus; species Mallotus repandus. The sequence goes on along the minus strand of CATIWM010318678.1, from coordinate 16,357 downwards.
GCCATCACATATTTCGTTTAATAGAGATCCAAAACCTCATTGGCCTTCTCAAGCATCTTCCCATACTCCAAAGCTATGGACCCCCATTTCTCTTCCTTTAAATTACATTCGTTTTTCAAGTGATAGCGAATGTCCCACGCTAATATCATCCTCTGAACCAACTGAAGAAAAAGACTACATTAGAACATAAGAAAGTATAAAAAAACCTATTTAAAAAGTTAGATTCCTTACTTCTAGAGCATTCAAGATTAACTAATCGTCCATCTCGTCCACATCCATTTCTTTCCATTTCTTGATATCCCTTTGGAGATTAAGGAATTCGATTCATTGGCCTCGGATGAGAGGGTTAAATATTGATGGATTGGTCATGTTGGACTTAATTAATCCCCATATATATGAACATCCAGGAATCTTGAGGCATATAACGAAGATGTTGTTGCCCTCAATAACCTCTTCCACGTCCCCTTCAAAATCTCGAGGATGCTTCTTAAGTTTCTCTGGTATTTTAGACTCTGTTAAAATTTTCATCGGAGAATTCACATGGTCCACTTCAACTGTTGTGTCCTTTTCTTAAGCAGGATGCTCGAAAGGTTGAACTTTAGTCTCATCATCTGAACGTCCATCTGCAAAATAAAAAAACTCAGCCATCTACATAAAAGAAAAGAAGGGAGTCAAAATATACCTCTAGATAAGTGAAAATTACCTTCAATATTCAAGTTATGGTTGCTTGAATAAACTCTCCGGATACACTACCGAGAGAAAGTCTCAGTAGTGGGATCTCCGATCAAACTATTCTTAAGAAGCTTTTTCATCAAGGCAGTGTCTTTAGCAGAAAGTTTTGAAGGTCATTTCAACTGCTGGCAATTATCCGCCTAAAGATGCCAAACATCGATGAAGTCTATCGGATGCTCAATAACAAATAACATGTGACTCTAGGTTTTAAGCAAATTTGAAAGTTTTACAAACACACTATGATGTGTGACAACCAACAAAGAAAAGGTCAGTTCTCTTGTCTTCCAGGTTAAACTGTACATGTACCAGAATATTTCTAAATCTAATGCCCTACCCTCTCTATGTACAAGTTCTATATACCCGGTTAGAATCCGGTAGCTGTTGGGATAAAGTTGGCCAGGAGCAATATTGTACCTAGTTTGAAAAGATTTTACAAAGGGATCTAAGAGAAATCTCAATCCCCCCTCCAATTGATCAACGTACACTACCATTTACCCCATCTCTAATATGGAATTATGAGCTCTAAAACTATGACTCATAGTGTACAGAATTGCCATACATCAAATTTTGACTGTTCCCAAAATTGTCCAGTTATGAAAACATCTCTCCAAACTTGACAAGTGTTTGTTCATTCATACTGCCTCTGAAGCATGCTGAGAATCTGAAAAGCCCAAACCAAGCAAAATCAACCTTTGAATCATGAAGTTGCACCCTAATTTCATGAAATATGAATAATCGGAGTGGTAAGTCGCTCGTTTTAAGCAAATGTTGCTCAAAACGAGCTACTCATAAGACCGGTGTTCGGCTCATTAGACTAGAGTTCAACTTCGTGAAAATCAAAAGTTGATTTTCATAAAACAGACATCAAAAATACGTTCATACGCCCTTAAAATTTTTGGAAGTGACCCCAAAATAGCACGCATAACCCTGAGAAGTAGCGAGTGAGCGAATTTGCAGCGCGTGATCAAGCATAAATACATCTTGCTCACGCGTGAACATGGAAGCTGATTTTGACAAAACAAACATTAAAAATGCATCCAAAATGTCCAAAAACACCAAAAAACCCCTTAAAATAGCGCAATCGGAGCCCGAGAAGTCCGCATGACGCGTGTAAGAGCGCGTGATCACATGGCTGAGCGCATAATCCCCCTCCCAGGATGTGTGATCATGGGTCGCAGGCGCGCGATCACGTGTATTTACACCTTTTTTCACGTATTTTTGGCACATTTCCCTATAAATAAGGGTCTCTACCCCCTATTTTGGTAAGGCTAGAGCCAAGGAGGATAAGGCAAGAGCCTAGAAGTGAAGGCTAAAGCTGAGAGAAAAAAGGCAAGAGCCTAGGAGTAAAGGCTAGAGCTGAGAGAAAAAAGACAAAAGCTTAGGAGTGAAGGCTAAAGCCAAGGAGGATAAGGCAAGAGCCAAAGAAAAAAAAAAGAGGCAAAAGCCATACACACTGAAACACTGTCGAATTGAAGGCTTAGGAGCTCCAATGCACACACCTTTAGCCCACTTTCTACATTTTTTCATAGGATTCTTAGACCGCTTTTAAACCAAACCCACCCTCATCTTTGTCAAAGCACGCTTCAAAGGTATACAAATTTACATTACACACATCATTTTCAACCTCTCGATGAGGAAAGCTTGAAAATCTCTCGAAGCTAAAGCTTTAAAAACACAAAATAAGCTCTGTCGAATCTTAGGACAAAATAATATTTTTTGCACGTTTATTTACCATCATGCATTTTATTTTACCATCGCCAGCAGTTGAGAAATTGTTGTGATTATGTGATGAGTCTGGCAATTTGCATGTTGATTGAATAATCTCTGCTTTGTTTTGCTCATAATTAACTGTCATCTTGCATCAATATGTAATCAATAAATACAAAAGCTCCTTATCTAAGCTAGAGCTTCGATATTGCAGTCCAATGATGTAATTATCATTATCTACTACTTATCTTATCATTTAGAAATGCTTTATAATAATTCTTGCTAGAACATAAACTACGTGCATCTGTTTAATCATTCATAATGCATCAATCATCTTTATTGTGCTTAAATATTGTCCAAGTGGATGAATAGATTGAACCGCACATAGTTGTGTTAACCTCTGTTTTGCAGGTTCTAGATTAGGACTAGATTTACATTTCTGCCATTTTTCTCTTTCATATGTATTTACTAGGAAAGCCTTGTAAATAATATGTTGAATTTCTCGTACTTTCCATTATTATCAATGTGCTTGTGTGAATGCATTTATATCAACTATCATTACCAAAACTAGGGTGTTGCAGTAGCCACATATTGAGTATTAAAATGAGAAATAGTAAAAAAGTAAATGAGATCTCCCGGGCTCAGAATCTCTACTGGGGACGATACTCGTTGAGTGACCCAATGTTGTCCCTTTTATCTTTTCCTGGTTTTCTAAAAACTAGGTGGCAACTCCAAACACAAAATCATCTCGCATCCCCATGAGACCAAACATTTGACCTGTCCTATAAACGGAACAGATGTCCTATTCGGCAAAGTTATCACGTCCCTTTGAAACCTTAGGTCGCTCAAAGTGGCGACTCCACTGGGGACTCTAGTTAGAGAGATCAATTCTAAAATGACTATTTCTCATTACTTAGTACTCAATCATGTGGAGCCCTCTACCATTGCATTTGCACTACACAATCACATGTGCACCCTTGGTCCCTATCAGCTGACAATGATGGAAAGTGATCCACTAGGGTTCCACATGAGTCATAGAGTGACCGATTCGCATTTGCCACCTTTAGCCTTTACTCATGGTTTTGCCGGACTTATCTAACCAGAGTCTATGACCCAAGTCCTTAAGGAAAGTGACCCGAGTTATCTAAAGAATGCTAGACTCACTGACCAGAGTCCATAACCTTAGTCATGGGGGGGCATTCTCGCTAAAGGAGCCCTTAACCTTATACCCTCGACCCAGCCCATGTAAATAAACTAATAGAAATCTCCACTAGGATCCTACCAGGCTTTGCATGCTAGCCCTGATGTTGTCTGTTTGACCTGACATTCATAAATGCCATAACACTTCTAGTTTCCATCACCGATTGACGTCATTACATCTGTTCTCATAGACTGCTCACACTTAGACTGTGTGATCCTTGTTTACCTTGCATAAGCCCGATGTGCAAGGAATGATAAGAATCATTCACCTCATTATGGATAGCTTGTGAGAACTGATAAATAGTGACATCTTTCGATGATGGAACCTACGAGCGTCGTCCATTTATCCTTATCAGATCAAATAGATGGGTCAGGAATGCGACTAGATTGAAGACATTTGTGCTGAAAGAATCAAATTGTAAACTCTTGAATAATACTTTCATGCCTCTTAGTAAACGTGTCGAATATCGATGTGGGACATGAAACTGGACCCATCTTATTGACTATAGCCCTTACACACGCGGGCATGTAAAGACTATAGATGCCATTTGTGACCTAACAACTGGTCCTCACATTGATATTATACACTTACCTCGAGTGCATTTAAGCATCGTTCCTTAGTTTACCTTTTGATTCTTGTCAAAACAAATAAAAAAAAGCCTAGTCTGAGGGTGGAACCATAGTCCCCCGCTGACTATTGGGTCAAAACCCACCAAGGAAAGAGATTTAATAACCTCATGGAGCGATAAGGTTGGAAGCGAGAGCTTGCTTGTGATTGGTTTGTTCCTTGTGCAAGAAAAGCTAACAATCTCTTACATAATCACGCATACATAACATACATATAGACAATATATACTAACCATGTCTTTTTGCAGCCATCTGCATCCATCATAATTAGACTATGCATGAGCACGTCATGCATACATGCTAATTGTATTCTTTTGTAGGCGCATCCCATGCATGCATCATTCATCATTTATTTATTCCATCTCACTAATGTGCAACAAATAAGATCTCAACATGAGTGACCATGAGCCTGAGTCTTCTCGTTAGAATCATAGAAAAATGAGGGCAATGATTTAAAGCTTCCTCGAAGATGGCACCGTGATCGAAAACCTCCAAGCCTAAATGAGTCTCACTAGACATTTTCTACATAACCTTGACAAGGCCGATTGGAAAAGCCTACAATCCTATAGAATGCTATGCTTCCAAACTTTTTAGCATGTATGCCTTGACCACGACCTCTTACATGCAGCAATGCCATTCTAAGATCTATGCGAGCATATGTTCCAAATTAACGCTGTAGAGTTATGTCCATTATACGAGGAGTTTAGTGCCATTGCAGGATGCACCCCTACGGTAACCAAAGAGGCAATCTTTATTGATAAAAAAATATCTTGGACATGGATCAGTTTTTTTTTACCTAAGCCCATAAACGCTTAATGAGTTGGTTACTACAAATAAACAATTGATTCCCCTATAACACTTAAATGCATGTACGACAAAGGAGCCAAGAAGCCTACCATGGACATGACTTGTTACTTGCTACCTCTTTACTCAATACTTCACAGTGTCATATGACAGATTGGAAGACCACAAGATACTCCAAGTAGTCGAAGGCATAGAATGTGAAATGACTACCTTCCCACTAATTTTGGCCAAAACCATTCAAGGCCTGGATGATTACAAAACTAGAAAGCACTCAAGCTTTACTAGAAGTCCCTTACTACTTTAGATCTAGCTACAAGAAAAGCTAATCCTTCTGGAAAACCTGCTGGAAATTGGATAAAATACCAACCAAGAAACAACTAAGAAAGACACATCAAAGATATCAGTGGCCGCTCAGCACATATCTCGGCCAAGCAATGGATTGAGAGTAAAAAAAGCATCCCAGAAGATATGATAACCTGGATATGCCCTCAGTGGATACTGGAACATGTGACCTTATGCACGTATGTGAACTGTGTAACAATCTCAAGATTCAAATCATGCACCCACTACTACCCAGCATTGGTAACAAGACAGTATGGGGTAAAACAGCACGCGCCATCTAGGCCTGCAGACTTCTCAGGAGGAAGATTATCTCAAAAATTCATTGACCATTTCAAAACAACATGGCAAAGGAGAATCATTTATCATTTTACCACCAGTGATTGGGACGATCCGCAGTGGGTGATCCGCAGACAGAAGCACCTGTTAATCTAGAGGACTTTAGCTTTTTCCTTTATTTAAAATTGATGATATAATGAAATCTAAAGTTAATGAAACGAAATCACATTTTTCTTACTTGTTCTATGTCTTTTCTGATGGTAATGTGCATTGCATTGACATTCATTCCATATACACTGAACCATTTAACATTGGCACAGAAAATGAACCACGCATTTTGCATATTTCAAAAGATGTTACCCCTGAAGAGAGGAGAGAAATTGAAAAACTATTAATAAAATATTCAAAAGAATTTGCTTAGACATACGAAGATATGTCGGGCATCGACACAGACATCACTCAACACTACACCCCACCAAAGAAGGGTGTAAACCAGTAAAGCAAAAACTGAGAAGACTCAAACCAGAATGGGCCCAATTGGTAAAAGAAGACATCAAAAAGCAAATTGAGGCTAAATTCCTAGATGTTGTAGACTATCCAGAATGGTTAGAAAACATCATGCCAGTGCCAAAGAAAGATGGAAGGGTTAGAATTTGTGTCGACTACAGAGATCTAAACAAAGTGTGCCTAAAGAATGACTTTGCTTTGCCTCACATAGATGTGTTGATAGATAACGTTGCCTCCTGTGCATTGTATTCCTTAATGGATGGGTTTTTTTGGATACAATCAGATTCTGATGGCCATTATCGATAAAGCAAAGATGTCCTTCATTACATAATGGGATACTTACTATTACAGGGTAATGCCCTTTGGCTTGAAAAATGCAGGTGCAACCTACCAAAGAATGGCAATAGCCATGTTTCATGACATGATACACAAATAAGTTGAGGTGTACGTAGATGACATGATGGTTAAGTCAGAAACCAGAGAAGGGCACCCAGTTGCTCTCGAGAAATTCCTCATAAGGGTTGAAAAGTACAGCCTCCGGTTTAATCCCAAGAAGTGCGTATTCAGGGTAGCTTCAGGTAAAATGCTGGGGTATATCATTAGCCAGAATGGAAGCAAAGTAGATCCAGACAAAGCAAAAGCAATCAAAGAAATGCCAGTGCTAAGAACAGAGAAAGAAATCAGGGGGTTTCTAGGGAAACTACAGTTCATAAGCAGGTTCATCGCCAAGTAAACAGCAATTTATGAGCCTATCTTCAAGCTACTCAGAAAAGATTAACCAGTCATATGGAACGAACAGTGTCAGTCACCATTCGACAACATCAAAAACTATCTAGCCAATCCGCTAGTTCTAAAACCACCCAAGTCCAGGTTGACATTAACCTTGTACCTAGCCATCAAAGGGAATGCAATCGGTGTAATGCTAGCCTAAGAGGGAGAAGGGAAAGCATAACATGCAATCTACTACCTGAGTAAGAACATGCTGCCTTATGAGGAAAAGTACAGTTAAGTCGAACATATATGTCTAGCAATGGTATGGGCAATGAAGAAGCTCAGACACTACTTTCAATCATACAAAATTCAAGTTATGTCCAAAATGGATCCTATGAAGCATCTCTACGAAGCTCCATCCCCAGTGGGAAAACTCACCAAGTGGTTCGTTCTACTCACTGAATTTGATGTGTAGTATCTAAACTAATAAGACAATGAAAGGGAGAGCAGTCGCTGAATTCCTAGCCCTCAAGTTGACTCCAAATTTAGAAGAAATTCAACTAGACTTCCAAGATGACCTCAACACCGCCATCGAGGTGCAAGGATGGCGAATGTATTTTGATGGAGCAGTCAACCAATTCAGATCAGGAGTCAAGATCATACTCCTAACACTAGAAGTAGAAGTGGTACCAATTGCTAAGAAGCTAGCATTCAGAGTTACGAACAATGAGGCAGAATATGAAGCATGTGCACTTGGCATGGAAGCTTTGATAGCTCTGCGAGTGATTAAAGTTGAAATATTTAGGGATTCTATGTTGGTAATCAATCAAACAACAAAAGAATGGTAACTAAAAGAACAACACTTAAGGCCATATCTAAGCCACCTATAGCAGCTCACCATATCTTTCCAAAAATGCAAATTCATCCATCCCCCTAGAAACCACAACAAAATGCATGACGCACTCGCTTCCCTAGCATCAGTATGGGAAGGACTGGCCAAAATGCCCATGAAGCCTCTCATCTTACTCAAATTATAGCAACCTAGCCACAAATGCCTCAGAATAGAAGAAATAAAAGCAGACTATAAACCTTGGTTCTACGATATACAATAATAGCTCACAAAGAGAATTTACCCTGAGATGGCAGTCAAAAAAGTCAAGGCAGTCATCTGGCAACTAGCATCAAAATTCATATCACACCAGGGTGTATTATATAGAAGAACTTCAAATGGGATACAACTCTAATGTCTGGACAAGACAGAAGCTGCTAGAGCAATGGAAGAAGTACACAAGGGTGTCTGTGGTCCGCGCATGAATGGTGCCATCCTAGCTAAGAAGACAATGAGACAAGGGTTTTTTAGATTATGATGACGGAAGAATGCATCAGATTCGTAAGAAGGTGCCATAAGTGTCAATTTCAGGGGTACATTAGCCATCTTCCTCCCAATAGAGCTACATTCTATCTATTCTCCGTGGCCCTTCTCAACATGGGGATTAGACATAATCAGAGAAATCCACCCGACAGCCTCGAATGGACACAGGTTTATCCTAGTAGTAACAAACTACTTCACAAAATGGGTCCAAGCAGAATCATACGCAAAACTAGGGGCAAAACAGGTGGCAAAGTTCATCAGAAAGAACCTATTCTGCCGATATGGGATTCCCCATCATAGAGTTTCAGATAATGGTGTTCAGTTCCAAGGCGAAGTGAAGGAATTACTAAGAAGTTATAAGGTGGAGCATCACAAATCCTTACCTTACTAACCACAAGCAAACGGGGCAGTCAAAGTTGCAAATAAAAACATAAAAAATATATTGTCAAAGATGACTCAGATTTACTGTGATTGGGCATAAAGACTACCATTTGCATTGTGGGGATATAAAACAATAGTCAGAACTTCAACAGGAGCCACTCCTTTCTCACTAGTATACAGATCCGAAGCAGTACTCTCAATGGAAATGGAAATCAAATCACTGCGAATAGTAATTGAATCCAAACTGCCTGAAGCACAATGGGCTCAACAAAGGCATGACAGCCTCACTACTCTGGATAGTCAGAGACTCAAAGCACTGTATCATACCCAACTATATCAAGCTCAACTGGCTAGAGCCTTCAACAAAAAATTTAAACACAAGAGTGTGAAAGCAGGAGACTGGGTGCTAAAGTAAACCAAATAGAATGTGTCAGACCCTAGAGGGAAGTTTAGGCCAAACTGGGAAGGTCCATATCTGGTCAAAACCGTCCTATCAAGAGGAACTGTCAACCTGATGGATTATGAAGGAAATGAGTTCTTTGAGCCTACCAACATAGACCGCTTGAAGTAGTACTATGTCTAGAGCAAATACAAAAAAAAAAAAACAACCCCGCTGAGTTGAAAACTAAAAAAAGGCAGCTCAGGAAAAAATTAGGGGATTTCCTGTCAGGTTGAAAACCTGAAAGAGCAACCTAGGCAAAAGTTAGGGAAACAAGAGAAAATACTTAGTTAGAAAACCTAAAAAGGCTGACTAAGGATAACGGTACTGCCAATTTGAAATCTGCATAAATGCAATTGTGCTTTTCTTAAATGTATTTAGTAAATATGTGAATGCTTGTCAAATTATGTAAGTACATTTAAGGAAATGCAATACATCATTATCATTTGAATTCATCGAGTATACTAAGTACAAATTTGCAGATTTTCATTACATGCTTTACAGTTCTTACCTGTTTCATTATCTCTTCTCTAGATTGTCAGCCGCTATCATCGAACCTCAAAAAAAAGCCCAGCTAAGTGTGAAGAGCTCTGAAAAAAACACCCTAGGTAAAAGAAGGAAAAAGAAAAGTACCCAAATAGGCGCAAAGAGCTCTGAAAAGCGACGCCTTGCAAAAGAGGGAAAAATAAAATAAAATAAAGAGGTAGACAAAGCAGAATAATCATACATAATAGTTACAAATACACAAACAAATGTCATAATCAGGAATATACAAGTTCGTCGATCTAGAGTACAACAACTACATCCATCAGTATATAATACAACATATGGGACGGATGCCCAAATACAGCACCCTGAGTCCATAACCTTGGGAAAATAATATAACACTGGACAACAACAGCCAAAAGCCTATACCTAGCCTCCTAAAAACAACTACATCGGCTATGGGTGCCATCAAAAGTAAGAGCTGAATCCACTCAAGCATTCCTATCATCAGAGCCGGGCTTCGTATCCTCTACATCCATCTCAAAAGCCGCTAGTTGCACATGCAGCTGATCAATCTGCTCATGATACGATGCTCGCTCCTGCTTCCACTCACGACTAGTGTTAATATACTCACTTTGCATTAAACTAACATCATAAATCACATTCCATACATTCATAAAAGCATATACATTTGCATAAAATAAGTATAAATCAATAAAAGAAGAAAGCAGTGCGCTCTATACACTAGTAACTCCATGAAATACTCCTGCGCGTTGATCGTAGTAGTATACCAAGACTGAATAGTAGAAACAGGCACCTACAAAGCAAAAATAAATCAAATAACGAATAAAATAAGGAAAGAGGAAGAACTCCATGAAATACTCCTGCGTGTTGATCATAGTAGTATACCAAGACTGAACAGTAGAAACAGGCACCTACAAAGCAAAATAAATCAAATAATGAAATAAAATAAGGAAAGAGGAAGAACCTCGCAAAGTCAAGAAACTAACATGAGTGGCATCTGTAGGCAATACATCCGATAGTGGTGTACCCACTCTGGGCAAAAAAAAGCGTGCTCTCGCTCTGGTAACTGAAAGTCCATACAACATCAGAGGCACCACACTCACTAGATTAACAAGAATGATAGCACTAGGTCCCACACCACTGGCATATGTCATCCCCTCGGTCCTAGGACCACTCTCCTCGTCAAAATGAGAGGAATCTTACCTCCTCTGTTGGACTCTCGATCAAACTAGAAGTCCTCCTAATCCATCTCGAAAGACATGGAACTCCACTCTCAGGCGACGAGGAAACACCCTAAACTCGTAGGCCCAAACTTGTCAAGAAGAAAGGAATCAAAATGATCAAAGACAAAATAATCCAAAAAATAAAATATCGTACTCACATCCAACATGAACAAGCAGCTACAAATACGCCAACGTCCTCTACAAGTTGCATCCAAACCAGAATATATATGGGCAAAAACAATTGTGCCCTAACTATACTTCGGGAGATCCTTCAAGTTCCTCAAGACAGGTAACAACTGTAGGAAGCCAGTGCCAAAGTTGTTTGAGAAGATAACGACACTCAAGAGATAGAATAAGAAACACCTAGCCAACTGCTCAAAGTTAACATGACCCGCATCATGCTCCAACCTCACCTTCTCTACAAGCTGTGTATACTAGATCAAAGTGGAACAGCTAGACTTCACAGAAGCAGTAACACTGAATAGATCCTTCAGACATCTATTCCTCGTAATTGCATAACTACAGGCCTCACTACTAAAAGGGATAGGCTCCTAGGAAAAACTCAGCCCTGTAATGGCTGCAAAATCAAGCGGAGTGATAGTCATCTCCCCGAAAGGCAAATGGCATGTGTGGGTAGTATCCATCCATCACTCAACGAGAGCACATATCGCAACCTGACTTAGCCATAAGTAAGAGCAAAAATAATACCATCAAAGCCCTTCCTGATGACCATTTACTTCATACACAGAGGAAGACCCTGATAATATGAGCTAACCTTATTAAAGCTACCGGTCAGCTGAATGACAGGCCCAGAGGACAACAACCAATAAGTAAAATAGTTACAATAATTCATCAGTTACGAAAACATCTCTTTTTACATCTTTGAAAGAAAACTACAGTAAGTGCTACAATCAGACAGCTAAAGCTACATAAATAGCAAGTGCCATGATCAGACGGCAAGAGCTACATTATAGCAAAAGCTACACAACAGCTAGAGCCACACTACAGCAAGAGCTATATTATAGCAAGAGTTAAATAATAGCTAAAGTTATACTACAGCAAGAGCTAAAATTACAGTAAGAGCTACACTACAGCTAAAGCTACATAAACAGCAAGTGCTATGATCAGACAGCCAAAGCTACATTACATCAAGAGCTATACTATAGCAAGAGCTACATTACAGCAAGAGCTACATTACAGCAAGAGCTACACTACAACAAGAGCTACATCATAGCAATAACTAAAAGGATAGCTAGAGCTACATTACAGCAAGAGCTATACAACAACTAGAGCTACACTACAGCAAGAGCTAAAATTATAACAAGAGCTACATTACAGTAAGAGCTAAACAGCAGCTCTTGCTACATTATAACAAGAGCTAAAACTACAGCAAGTGCTACAATCAGACAGCTAGAGCTATATAAACAACAAGTGTTATAATCAGACAACAAGAGCTATGCTACAGCTAGAGCTATACTATAGTAAGAGCTACACTACAGCTAGAACTACACTACAGCAAGTGCTAACACCAAACAACAAGAGCTAAACAACAGCTAGAGCTAGACTACAATAAGAACTAAAATACATGTCAGCTAGAGCTACAGAGACAACGAATATTGAAATCAAACAACAAGAGCTAAAACCGGAGCAACACATACAGCAAGTGCTAAGGCAAATAGCTAGAGCTACAACAAGTAAAGTTAACTACAACAAGAACTAAGTAAGCAAACTAACAGGTCGATGATGAATAGTCCAAGCATGAGTCTCTAGGTTATAGACAATGGGAACTGGATCTCCCCAGGAAAGTCGAGGTGGATGAGAAGAGGCTCCGCCACTGGTCCCAATAGCTTCTGTAACTCCAACAGTAGAGGTCCATGCACCAATCTGCCCGAGAACCACCTCATCTTCTAGAACAAACTCGTCAAAAGAAAAAGAAGCAGTATTCACACCATCAAAGTCACCAAAATCCTTAGGAATAGGAGGGAAGTCTATAATTCCCACACTTTGCAAAATAATAGAACAACAACAGAAGAAAATAGAAGAAAAGCACTCTAAAAAACTCAAAAAGGGCTTATAGAAGGTCGAAAATAGGTAAAAATCACCTTGAATTCAAAAACAAGTTCATTTTTTAGGCATAGGACACGCCTCAGAGCGTCTTATCACGTGCCCCAAACATGTGATCATGCACTCTTCTGAACCTCGCGCACTTCAAAACTCACACACGCACACACCAAGACCCCCGTACACACACTCCTAGGGTCTCAAACTTGCATTTTACCAAAAACACATGCACGAATCGTATGAACATGAACATTGTATGTTTTAGGACACTGCATTTGACATCACTGTCTCATAAAGTCATTCAAAAAGAGAAAAATGAAGCATAGATAACACATGCATGTCGCATCTACAATTATCACAATTGACACGTCATCAAATCATGCTTGAAACACGATAAATGATGACATAATCACTGCTTAGTAGCATTTTTTTCGCAAAGATGCGTTTTCACTACTTATGAGCATTTTTCAGTTACTTAGAAGCATCTCATATGCTTAGAAGCATCTTATTTACCTAGAAGCATTTCACTAATTAGAAGTATTTTTCATTTGCTTAAAAGCATCCTATCTGCTTAGAAGTATTTCATTTGCTTAGAAGTATTTCATTTGCTTAAAAGCATCTCATTTGCTTAGTAGCATTTCATCTACTTAGAAGCATTTCATTTGCTTAGGAGCATTTCTTTGCTTAGAAGCATAGCATTCGCTTAGTAGCATTTCATTGCGTAGAAGCATCGCATTTACTTAGAAGCATTTTATTTTCTTAGGAGCATTTCTCTACTTGGTAGCATTTTCTTTTGCATAGAAGCATTCCATCTGCTTAGAAGCATCGCATCCACTTAGTAGCATCTCATTGCTTAAAAGCATCACATATGCTTAAAAGCATCCTATCTGCATAGAAGCATTTCATCTGCTTAGAAGTATCACATCTACTTATTAGCATTTGCATTGATACCTAAGGAGGTTATAAAAGCATCATCTCACCTCACCTAAGGGAATTGTAAGGCACACAAACAAGCGGCGGCTTCGCCAATCAAACAAAACAACATCAACAACGATAAGCCTGACCAAACGACACATCATCAGGTATCTTCCCAAAACTATTTTTGCATCTCTGCATTTGCTTCACTTATGTTAACATCAGTACTAGAGTACTATACAACACACGTAAAGTAGGGGCCAACTGTCATACGTTAAATTTTGACTATCCCTAAAAAGGTCCAGTAATGAAAATATTCCTTCAAACATGACAAATGTTTGTTCATTTGTACCACCTCTGAAGTGTGCCGAGAATCTAAAAATCCTGAACCAAAAAAAATCAGCTACCAAATCATTAAGTCCTACCCCGATTTTATGAATTATGAATCATCAGAATGATTAGTAGCTCATTTCGAGCAACCGCCGCTCAAAACATGCAACACGTCATACCGGTGTTCATCTCGTAGGACTGGAGTTCAACTTTGTAAAAATTGAAAGTCGATTTTAATGAAATGAACATTGGAAACACGTCCCTAAGCCCTCAAAACTTTCAGAAGTGACCCCGGAATACTATGCGTAACCCCGAGAAGTAGCGCGTGAGCGAATTTGTAGCATGTGATCACGCCTGAACACATTTTTCTCATGCGTGAAAATAAAAGCCGATTTTGACAAAACAAACCTTGAAAACATGTCCAGAAGGTCTAAAAACACCCCTAAAACAATGTAAACGGAGCCCAGGAAGGTCACGTAATGCGCGCAAGAGCGCGTGATCATGCGTCCTAGGCCCGTGATTACACGTTCCAGGGGCATGATCACACATTCCAAGGGTGTTATCACGCGTCCTAGGGGCATGATCACGCATATTTTCCTTATTTTTCGTGTATTTCTAGGCATTTTTTCCTATAAATAGGGGTCTCTACCTCCCATTTTAACAAGGCTAGAGCTAAGGAAGAGAAGGCTAAAGCCTAGGAACACCGGCAAGAGCCAAAAGAAAAAAAAGAGGCAAGAACCAAGAAAAAAAGCATACACACACAAAAACACTGTCGAATTGAAGGCTTAGGAGCCCCAACCCATACACTTTTAGCCCACCTTCTACAATTTTTCATAGGATTTTTAGACCGTTTTTTAAACCAAACCCACCCTCATCTTTGCTAAAGCATGCTTCAAAGGTATACGAATTTGCATTACACGCGTCATTTTTAACCTCTCGACAAGGAAAGCTTGAAAATCTCATGAAGCTAAAGGTTCGAAAACACCAAACAAGCTCAGTTGAATCTAAGGACCAAATAATAATTTTTGCACGTTTATTTTACTGTCTTGTATTTTATTTTATCGCTGTCAGCAGTTGAGAAATTATTGTGATTTGTGTGATGAGATTGGCAATTTGCATGTTAATTGAATAATATATACTTTGTTTGCTCATAATTAACTGTCATTTATCATCAATATGCATTCAATAAACACGAAAACTCCTTATCTAAGCTAGAGCTTCAATATTGTGGTCTAATGATGCAATCATCATCATTTACTATTTATCTCATCATTTAGAAATGCTTTATAATAATTCCTGCTAGAGCATAAACTAGGTGCATCTGTTTAATCATTCATGATGTATCAATCATCTTCGCTGTGCTTATATGTTGTCCGAGTGGATGAGTAGATGGAATTTCACATAGTTGTGTTAACCTCTGTTTTGCTGGTGTATTCTAGATTAGGACTAGATTTACATTTCCGCACTTTTTCTCTTTCATATGTATTTACTAAGAAAGCCTTGTAAATAATTATGCTGAATTTTTTATAAATGTGCTTATGTTAATGCATATATATCAACTGTCATTATCGAAACTAGGGTGTTGTGGTAGCCATATATTGAGTATTAAAATGAGAAATAGTTAAAAAGTTAATAAGATCTCCTGGGCTCAGAATCTCTACTAGGGACGATACTCGTTGAGTGACCTGATGTTGTCCCTTTCATCTTTTCCTAGTTTTCTAAAAACTAGGTGGCGACTCTAAACACAAAAGTGTCTCACATCCCCCCGAGACCAAACATTTGTCCCTATCCTGTAAACGGAACTGATGTCCCATTTGGCAAAGTTGCCATGTCCCTCAGAATTGCTCCATTTAAATAAAAAAAATGGAAGGTCGCTCACACCTACATTAAACTGACTAGAGCCACCACATGCCATATAACCATGTGTGAATAGCACACATATATGTAAGCGGTAACAAACTCTAACCACTAAAATGTGGATGACTGTGTCACCTCAGGTCAAAGGACTATATGTACCATTATGACCTAGACTGTGATCATTGACTATAAGTGAATATCCTTGCGATCACTAGTCTAACATCACTGTTCGATCCATCCATCACATGAATATCCACATGTCTATTCTAATATCTCATATTAAGTCGCTTGAGACTCACTACCTCCCACTATTAGCATCACATGCTAATAAAGGAAAATAGACAAAGGTGATAGTCTAATTAA